>JAXQQM020063807.1:0-228935 GCA_034641835.2 Pinus albicaulis
ATTTTAGGTCCTTATATTCCTAATTTTAAGATGAGTTGTGTATTGGTGAGGTGTCAAAAATGGTGTGTTGGCAGCCATGCCATCCTTTTTCTAAGTGATCTTCATCAACAGGTGTCCCAATGACACTCCTCAACTCTTTTGATGAATCATCTACTCTTTGAAACACATTAAATTCTTCAAAAATACCGAAACTTTAGCTCATTGTAAAAACAGAGTTTTTAGGCAAGTTCGTAGTGAATTCTGACTGTTTTACACTAATTTTGCTATGAACTTGTGTAGAAGTGCCAAATTTACATGAAATGGCCAATTTCACTTATGCACGAGATATTTTGGGGATTTTTATTTGAAATTGACACCTATCCCCTTAATGATGACCTTTAAGACCCCCACATATGTAAATTTTTTGAAAAATAATGAACCTCATGACCTTATCTCACCCTAATGACCTAACCTGACTTACCTAAGACCAACCTAGACAAACCTAGTTTTTATCAAGGATAACATAATACAACAAAAACCAGGTACCCAAAACCTTACCCAACATGCCTAGAGGTGGCACCTGCAACTATCGTTTGTCTGGTTCTTCCATAATGCTTCCCCTGGAATCCGCTAATAATTTCCAGGAGGTGGAGATCCTAATTTGTGGAGGAGCCTTGGATGGAGCTTTTAACAAGGCTACCACGAACCAGACATTCGTGGAGGCGTTGAGGAGCTACAGGAGAATGGAGATCATGTCTCAAAATCTAAAATGGGAGATGGAGGACATGCCCAACCCTAGATTCATGGGTGACATGTTCATTCTCCCCACTGCCCAGATTCTCATAATCAACGGCGCCAAAAATGGCATAGTCGGCTGGCAATCTGCCTGGGAGCTTGCATTGAGTTTGTTTCTCTACACAACGATAGAAGAGTCGGGCAACAAGTTCAGATTCTTGGCTCCCACTAAAATTCCAAGGATGTATCATTCCATTGTCAATGTTCTACCTGATAGACGTGTTTTAGTAGAAGCAAGAAACTCAAACTCTGGATATCGCTTCTCGTGTGTGTTGTTTTATACCGAGCTGAGAGTGTAAGAATGCATTCCTTACTATCTGCATCACCATTACGATTCCAAGAGGGTGAACATCACTACCATTTCTACGAGAGACATCAAATATGGTTCAAAATTCATTGTTCACTTCTCTATTTCGAGGAGGCCAAGCAAGACCATAAAATTTAATGCATACGCCCCTCCCTTCACAATGCACAGTTGGTCCATGAACTAGAGAATGCTTTCACTTGCAACCACGCCCATTTTCAAGGGTAAGGGTGGATATTTAGTTGTGTTGAAGTCTCCATCAAGTGCAGTGGCGGCTCTTTCAAGGTACTATCTGCTCACCATTGTGAATGGGGGTGTGCCCAACGAAGCGAAATGGATTCGATTCATGAGTTAGAATTTGGAATTAGGAATATATAAAACTGGCGAGAAGTTAGAATCTTCACCAATAAAAGTTATTTTCTCAATAATGACAATTTAAATTTGAAGCGATATCGCGCCAAAATTTATTTTTTATATTTAAAAATTGTTACTTATTATATATCTTGTATATATTTTTTCTATCAATAATAAAAGGCGTTTGTTTCACAATTTCGCCGATATTAGTGTTGATGCATTCCTAATATCATAATTTTGTGTCAGTTGACGTACTTTGTTTTAATTGTTGATTTTAAGAATAGTAAAAAAATTGACGAAAGGAACCACTTTTATTTTCACAAAAGTTGTTACATATATCAACAGTCTTCAGCGACCAACTAGTACCAATAAACATTCCAAAGAGAAATTCAACAAGATGGTCCCATCATATAGTACATTATTTTACTAGTCATTATTATGTAGATATTTTATTATTAAAAAAAAAAGACTATAAAAAATATTCTAATTAAAAATATATATTTACATAAATAAAACTTTTAAAAACATTGTCTTAATAATTTGAATTTTATTTTATATTAAAAATATAATAAAAACATCTTAATTTTTAAATATTAAAAGTTTTATATCTTAATTAAAATTAAAAATAATATATATATATATATATATATATATATATATATATATATATATATATATATATATATTAAATCTTCAAATATTAAATGTGATTTTCATCCATCAATTCATAAAGCACAATAAAGTTAATTCCCATACCAGAGTATGCAAGAAGCGTTTAAAGAAAGTACCTTCACGCATGCTCTTTGTTACTTTGTTTAAACTTTTTAAACTGTGATCTGTCATGAAAATGTATGTAATTATGTAATTGGTATAATAGGATTTACAATTGAGCTTGTAATTTTTGGTTTGAGAAATGTCATTTATGTGTGGGTATATTTTTAGTTTATTTTATTATATTTTAATTTTATTTGATATTTGTGTAAATAAAAGTGATTTTGGATTTTTTTTTTGATTTATAAATTATTGAATGTAAAGTAGTTTCTGAATTGATTTAGAAGTTTGAAGTAAATGTAAATTATTATTATTAATATTATTATTATGTGATGGGTTAAATAATTTAGTTATTTTTTCAAAGGCATTTACTATTAAAGTTGGATAGTGGCTTATTTTTACCGAAATTATATAGATTGAAGTAGACCACAGAAAATGCATTTACCCATATTTTATTGAAGACTAGATAAGATCCCCAAATAAACACAAACAAAATGTTTATGTTATCTGGACAGTAATTGAATCTTTTAATGTAATTGAACACGGGCTTGCTTGGAAGGTGAGTTATGGAGAAAAATTTAGAATTTTCCACGATCCATGGATTGGATGTGGAGGAAACTATATATTGTTGTAGGAGATGGTGGAATTCCTGAACGTCAATGGGATATAAACCCTGAATTAGGCAAAAAACCCAGAAAACACATCTATATGGGCTTAGGGTTGGATGAGTGCACATCACTTAAATCCTCTAGAAGTTTTGGTTGTGCAGTGGCAGAATTTCACTACTTCACTTAATATTTCACACAATAGGTTGCAAAATTAGGTGGACATTCAGTGGGTTTTCTCTCCATTCAGGGAATACACTCTTGAAACTATATACTTGTTCATCATGGCTAATAAAAAGCTAAGTGATCCTGCTTAGTGGTGGAATGTAATGCCACCTCCCATATCTACCCACTTTCACTGACCTGCTTGGGTAAACATAAATTGAGGACAACTATGACGTGACTCAACCTCCTAGATAACCTTAAGAAAGTGGAGTCGACAATCCAAGACTTAACTGACCTTCCTCAGGTACTATAGGACCCCCAAGGGCTAAATCACCATTCCATGTGTCCAACCCTGATTTAACTTACCTTTTCACTCATCTGAACTCCTAGTCGCATGCACAAGTCTGCATCCATGTGACTATAGGACTGCATAACCACTGCAAGGGTGCGACTACAGTATTTTTCAACCAATTCTGTGCAAGAGACCGCAAAATTAGTGTCATCTTTTCAGGGCTAGACTCCAGGTTACCGCCCAAAACTTGACAAAACCTTCTAGAATAATAAATGACACAAGGAAAAAGCCTCTAACACAAAACTTCATCAAGGACTTGACTCAACTCGGTCTAACCATGACAGTCATTCCATCAAACACATGGTAAACATGAAATTTACAAGTCATGAATGCATATATGAACATATAGATCTAAAACTTATCTAAGAAACCTCAAGAAGGTCTAATGCTCTCTCACAATATCTGCAATAACATCTATTAAGTCATGCATTCGTCAACTAGTCATTTACAAGTAAGAACATGATAAGAGACATAACTTGAAGCTGCCATAAAACCATGCTTATAACCATTATATAACCAAAAAAATAATAATGATATAACAACCATTAAAGCCACATAATAACAAGTATAATTACTCATTAATGACAAGAGAAACATAGATCTTATTAACCATATGCAAAAGCCAACCAAGTCAGGGACTTCCATGTACCACCCGGCCATAGACTGTGTTGAACCAAGTCATTCTTTCTGCCAATCACCCCCATGCCATATTCTAGGCATGAATGTGGGATCTCATGGGATAAACCAATCCATAAACAACTAATGGAATCCAGAGGTTAAACCACCTCCACCCTTGCCATACTGCGATCTCACATAAACCGATTATGAGATCACAAAACCAAACTGAGCTTGGATACCTCAAAATTCCTTCACCCTCCCTTGAGGGATTTTCTTGTATCCACCCACCTGTTGAGGGCTTCCCAGAGAAAAAAATCTCCGCCTCCAACCCTTATGATTTTCCTGAGACCACCTCGCCAGGATCCAAAACCTTCCAGAAATAAAAAGCTCAACTAAGAATGAATCCTATCACACTATGGCTATTTGGAAATGACAAGGCAAGGCTAAAATATGTTTTCAAAACCTAAAAAAACCCATGCCAATGACATAAAAATAATTAGATATCCACATGCACATACCATGCATGCCAAAATAAGCTAGGAAATCATACATGCAACCTGTTACCTGCAAGTATTCCTACTGAAGGCACTTGATCCAAACTTTTCTTGCTTGATCCTTGTTTTCCTTTGCCTTCCTTGTCCTTCCTTTGCTTTCCTTGTTTTCTTTCTCCTCTTGGTGCTCTTCTCCTCTCTGAAACCAATTCCAAAACTCAACTGATAAAAGGCCGTAAATTGATGCTCTGATGTATTTTTATTATTAATGTCTCTAATTTCTTCATTTTTCCTCTATTTTCCTTCAATTTCCTCCTTGCATGCAAATATGTGACATTTCACCTTTCTTTTCTCCTAATTTCCTTTATTTTCATAAATAAATTTCAATTAATGCCTATTTGCCTTTTCAAAGACTTTTGCCAATGCCTTTGTCGATTTCCTTAGCCATAATAAACTAAATGGACACCCCATTAGGATGTTTTGTCCAACATTCATCTTGGAATACATGTCCCATGACCTTGGTCTTGTTTTGTATTTATTAAATTTATTGCATGAAATTTTAACCTGGGGTCGTTAAATGGAAGATGTTGTGGAAGCTTACTTATCATGTAAAATCCATATTGTTCTAATCGCATATTTTAGAAATAAGATTCCCACTAGTGTAAACTTAGAAAAGAGAAGCTTTGGTGGCCTAAATTGATGCCCCCTCTACAAATAAGTCAAGGAATTAGATGATCGCACGTTTCTATTTTACCCTTACGCTAGCATCACCTTGAGCTATATTTGAAATTTCTTATTTTTTGGTCCTTCGCGGAAATTTTTTTCTTGCAATGAAGAGTGGAAAACCTAGCGGGACTCAGGGAATCGAGGAAAGCTAAAAAACCTCCCACCCATTATTAGTTGGGGGATATGGCTAGCCTAAAATAAAGGCATATTCTAGGAGAAATAAATAATCCCTGACAAAGTGGTACTCTAGTTTATGGCTATTTATGAGCTAATTCTTGAAGATGATTCTAGCCATATGCCCTGAAACATAACAAGTAAAAAAGTGGATAGGTCATGCCCTTGGGCACACTTTGATGGTGCATCCCAAGCTAGGGGTGAGTGTGGGGGTGGAGCAATACTATATTTATCCAAAAACCACTCTTACAAGCTTCAAAGTGGTTTGGGTCGTGGCTCAAATAATTATGCATAACTCTTAAGCCTCAAGCTTTTTATTCTTTTTTCTATTGAAAAGGGGTGCATGCATCTTCATATCTTTGGTGATTCTATCATAGTTATAAATTGATTTAATGAGACATCTAGGTGTCACATGCACACACTCAATCCCATCTTGGAGGAGGTTTTACTATTAAAGAGGAATTTTGATTATATCCCTTGTGTTATATCTACAGGGAGAGAAATGTAATTGATGATGAACCATCCAAGGTGGGCACATAACAAGCTCTTGGCACATGGAAGATGTCTGAGCATATTGGCAATGAGCACTATGAATTCTACCATAGACCATTCATAGATGGTTTGCAGGTGGAAAATGCACAAGACTAGGGACTTCATATTTTTTGCATTGTTCGTATGACTCATACTAATCTTCTCTACGGGATGAAGGGGGGTTTTTTTATTGACATTTTGGTTATGAACCATATGACACTTTTGTAACTTTTTTATGATGAACCGAAAAGGCTTAATTCTTGCCATTGTTTGTATTTTTATTTTTAATGGATGACTGTAAATTATAAACAACCATCCTTTCATACTTCCATGGTAATATCTAATAGGTCTTTATAGGCCTACAATTATGACTTATGTTTTTCTTGCAAGATAGATAAACAACCCTTTTTGAATGCACATTGGTGCATCTGCAACATGTAATTTACATCCTTTCTAATGAAAATTACTATTTTTCCTTGGGAAAAATAAAAGTTTGGGTTGAGGTGATAATTCTTTATCCTCACAATTAGTTTCTACCCTCAATCCCTCTGAAAAAAGTTGAATTTATAATCTAATAATAATAATAATAACCTTATACAAACTAACTAATTTACATTTCATAAATGAATTATATTTTTAACGTATTTAATACAAAAATATAAAAGTTTAAAATAATAATATGCTTTATTTCTCGATTATTAATAAATTATTTATATGAAAAAAATATAATTTATTGTATGAAAAAAGAGAAGTATCATCTATTTAAGTATAATTAATACAACCATATAAATTAAATGGATGTCAAACATGTATAGACGTCAATCTATTATGAGCATCAAAATACTTGTTTCATGATGCATCTCTATTTTTAAAATTAAAGGTGCCATAAAATTAATTAAATTATTATTATTATTATTATTAAAAAAAAAATTAATCTACAAGTTCAACATATAAATTAAAAATATATGGAATAAAATTCTTAATTATTGATATTTACTCTCACTTTAACATAAAGATTCTTAATTTATAAATAAGATTTGTTATAATATCATGGATAATACAATAACACTCATCAATATTATATGACAAAAACACAACCTAAATCATTTAATATAACACTTATTTAAAAAACATTTTTTTAATTAATTATACCGCACTTGGCATAACTAAAGGGACAGTTGAGGTATAACACTTGGCATCCCTGGCGATCTTCATTTATTTTTACTTTCTCTAGGTTTTGAAATGCATGTAGCATATCATAAATGTTCGTTGATACGAAAATCAATTAATTTATTTGGTACCTAGACATGCCATTTCAAGTCAATGGTCATACGTTAGAAAACATGTTGTTTCAAGTCCATTGTGATAAATTATAAATGATTCATTAGAACGAGATATATTTCTCTTTACCATTAATCAAATACACAAGAAAAATGGGGCATATCGTTTGAAACAAATATAAATGAGTGGCAGATTGATTTCAGAGTCATGGTCTGCCAGCTTGGCAGTGTTTATATTGGTCTTCAACGCATTTTGAAATCCCCCCTTAGCCTTTAAACTTTAACCATGAAGGGTTTCAAATCTGGGCCCTACTCCCACATGTCAACTCACGGTTATTTCGCACCCCCCTTTCACAATACCACCTACCACCTTAGGACCCCTCCAAACACTGACTTTAGGTTTTACATGACGGACCATCACAACCAACCATTCTCCCCCTTAAAACCTTTACTTCTCATCACATGCCACAAGTTTCAAAAGCTAAGCGGTTCAAGTCATGAACGATTCAAGTATTCTACGAATAACTAAGAAATGAACGGGCATGGCCAAAGAAACAAAGTCGGCAAACAACAGCAAGGGAGCAGTGAGGACCGATGGATCTGACTATCGATCAACGGTGGATATTAAATCACATATCGCATATCGACGAATTTCACATTTATAAGTTAATAAATCACAAGTTTAACTGTTTAAGTTGTGAGGCGATAGGTCACAAAAAATGTGAAATGCAAAGCACGGGAAGCAGATGTGGCAGATGACGTGGCCTAGACTGCAGTTAGTTTATGATGTGGCGATGACATGGAAAGATGACGTGGCAGCAATGTGGTAGTGACATGGCAAGGCGACATGGCACGATGACGTGGACCTGGCTCGCATACCGCACATCCCAGATCGCATAGGATAAGTTTATCGTTAAACGTTAAAAGTTGCAAAGTGCAATAAAGAGGCCCGGATGCGATGTAGTTTCAAAGGAAAAATCTAAAGGATTTCAAATCGATATGAAAAGCCTTTTCTGTGTTAAATCGCATCAGACGAGGAAAATGATTAAAACGTGAAATCTATGGAACACGAAGTGCGATGTGCGATGCTAGGTGGGATCTGATCGCAATCGAAAATCGCAAGTTTTAAAGGATAGTTGCGAAGGTAAGCGTTATAATAACCGAAGTACGATGTGCGATGCGATGGGGCCCAATCGCATAGAGCACATCGCAAGTTTTAAGGGATAAGTGCAAAGGTAAATTTAAGTCTTGCGCCTTGTGAAGTGCGATGTTGACGCGGATGCGATGCATTTCAGAGAAAAGGCCTAAAGATTTTCAAGTCTGGGTGGATGTGGTTTGTGTGTTGTTTTGGTGAAGAAAAAGGGCTAAGCACAATAGCATGACCCGACCACACATTCAAAGGGTTTTCCACCATTTACCAGAGAGAAGAAAAGCTCTTCCAATCGTTAAAAGAACAAAGGGTAATGTTTTAAAAAACCACCAAAGCTACCAAGATTGAAGATTCAGTCAAAAAATGGGGCACGAGTAGTAAGGGTCGATTGAGGCAAGGAGTTTTTACAAAATTGTTATGTTATAACGATAGAAACGGAAAAGGCAGAAAACTCATCGGCATAGTCACTAATCCATGTAAAGTGGCAAGCACTATACTAGATTTAACTACCAAATGCCATTTTTCTGAAAATAAAGGCTAGATGTCCAACATGTCTTCATAACTCCAGCAGTTTTATTTACTCTTGTATATTGATGTTATGACCTTCTCTGTTATGTAGTGAGAAAGAAAGTAATTATTGGTTACAAGAAGGATTGTACTCAGTTAGGTATTTTTATATATACTTCATTGTTCAAAGTATGTGAGGGGGGAGGGGGGGAGGGGATCTGAACGAGGGACTAAGTCCCATTCTATAATGTTGTGATAGTTTGCAAGTAATTCAATAGAAGCTTTAGGGATTCAAGTGTTTCACCATATGGTGAATTTTCTTCTGTTTAATGTGTGATCTGTTATCTTCCTCTCTTTGTATTTCTAAATTTAGATATTGTAGAATAGAAATGATGAATATGATTTTTTACGGGAGCACCCTATTCTTGTTGATTTTGCAATATTCTATGTTTTCCACTGATGTTGAGTCAAGGAATGCATCAAGGAATCCTTAACTTCTCCTTGAATTCTTCTAAAATGTACACTCCAGTTTAGTTGAGGAATTCTTGATTTCTCCTCAATCTCTACTGAGTCCCACTTTCCTGTATCTTCCCATTCCATTTTATTCTCAGAGATCCATAGCAGTACATCGAGCTTGCCCTGTTTCACTCACGTTGGATTACTTTTGCAAATTGGTCACCCTAGCCCTTTGAATCTATTGCCCAATGGCCCTTTTTCCTCGCTTTCCCCACCAAACCCAATTCAAAATCCAACTCTTCTTATATTAAGTAGCCTAAAATTCCCAATCCAACAAAGCTATATCTCATAGAGAGATCCCTCTCTGGGTCTAGGAGGGCTAGATCCTAGGCCCGAAGTGGTTTTGATGTTGCCTTCGGGATTCTGTCTTCAGCCTCAGAATTACGGAGTGATAACATAATCGCGACCATACTGAGGACAAGTTTATCTTCCTTAGTAACATTTTTCAAGTTCAGTTTTTTCTTTTGATGGTAAACAAAAGTCAAACACCATAAGGTTGTTCCATTCACCTAGTGACTCCATTGGCAGCAAAATCTAGAAATAGAGATTCACTGGCGACTCCATAAGCTTAAGATGGGATCATTGGCAAGGAGATATGCTCCAATGAATAGAGATCACATTCCAGGCTTCCCAAACAAAATCCCTCAGGTAAGTTGGAAAATAAAACTTCCTATTTTTCAAGATGGGAACGTTGATGATGCTTTGTTACATCTCATTAAATTTCATATTCATTCATGGAAGTTGAAAGTTGAATGGCATGAGGACTGCCACATGAAGATGTTCATGGAAACATTAGATGGAAAAGCGAGAGAATGGTACAAAGGTTTAAACCCTTGTAGCTTGTCTTCTTTAAAGGATTTCCACAAAGTGTTTTATGAGCATTATAAAGAACATTCCCCATCTTCGTCATTAGTGGAAAATTGTTGTGATTAGTTTGAGGTTTTCTTACAATACATTGAAAGTATTGATGAATACATAGTAGATATGAATGAAGAAGATCTCTTATAATAACTTTATGGCATTCATTCCCAAGCTAATTGTCATGATAATTAAGGGAAGATAGATGAAAATGAGATGAATCAGGAAATGAAAGTAGGTTCACGTAATTTGTCTCTTGAGACAACTGATAACTTAACTGATCTTTTGTATAAATCTGAAGAAAACATTCACTATCATGAGAAATCTCCACAATAGAAAGAAAAAAATTCTTTTTTAATCAAAATAAAATAAAGACTACCTCCTCCTTTAACTGAAGAAGAAACTAATCAGATTCTAAGCATGAAACCAACCTCTCAAGTTTTGTGTAATGAGGAGATTATTTCTATTTGTTCTACTATTTTTTTATGTATAGAAGTGTTGTCCCATGAAGAAAAAAATGTAGAACATATTGATATTGATGTTTTTTTACATTTGAAGAAGGCTTAGTGCCAGAAAGTTCTTATGTTCATCAAAATGATGGCCTTCAAATGGAATTCAAAAATCTTAGTCAAGACATGCCAGGTTTTCTTGAGGACATCATATCGGTATACAATGAGGATGCCATGTCAGATGACCATGAAGAATGTGTAGACATTCTCTTTCTGAAGGATCCTGACCAAGACAAAGTGGAACAAAGAGAAGTCCTAGATGAAGCTTGTTACTTGAATCCTCAGGACCAAGTATTGTTCCAAGATCCTTTTGCTGACCTTTTAGAATCATCTAAGGAAGGAGTATGCTATGACATGAATGGTTTGCTACAGAGTTTAAGGAAGATTTTGAACAATGTTGTTCAATGGCAAATAATATGGGAGTGGCCCTTTTGTTTTCTGAGCCTACTCCAAAAAGTGAACAAGAATCAATGATGTAGTCATTTACTTGATTGGTTCCATTGGAAAAAAGAGTTCACTTAGTGTATATATCATCTCCAAGTTAGATTAGGATAGGTAGGTGTGAAAATAAGCTTTGTACTCTGAGCATTTTTCTAGTTTTAGTTTCGGGTCACTTATCAATTGTCAGTTCAGATTTTAGTTTCAATATAGTTCAGTGTTCAACATTCAGATTTTCTGGTGCAGTAGTGACTTCAGCATGAAGGTTTTCAGCCACAGATATTGTATCAGATCAGGTTGTAGGATTGGGATCAGCCCAATGGATCAGGCCACTAGTCTGTGGTGTTCTTGATGCTTCCCTAAACAGAAGTTCCATCCCCAGCTGGAGCCATTGTTAGAGTCCTGTAATTTACAGTACCACAAGGTGACTGTGTACTTTCTCTTTGCAGATTTTTCATATTGTACACAGATGTCAATATTCAAATTATTTTCCAAAGAAATATGAAGAGAAACAAAAGAAGAGAAAAATAAGGTATTTAAAAAGGAAAAATGCAAAGTTCATACTACAGATAAGCAGCCTAAAAACTGCTTGATTGTTTTGATGTAGGGGCATTAGGCACAAAAAAATACTTTGTATCTAAGTAGACATAGGGGGGTCTCATGTTTTTAAATTCTCATGTAAATATTAGTATTTTGAATGAAATAGTGAGGAATTGTAAATGTTCTCTAACCATTAGAGAACATGAGAGGAAGTTGATTAAGCTAGGAATGTGAAGAGTCAGTTTAGTTAATTTAGGAATTTTTTTCTAAATTAGGAATTCTGGAATCTTAAGGGTTTGTTGAGTTGTTAGAGGAGATGAAGCGATTCATTATCTTCTTAAGCCAAAAAGGCATTAAGTATAGAGAGTAGAGAGCAGTGTAGAGTTCAGGGCAAAGTAGAGTAGGAGAGTGATTCAGGAGGTAGAGTAGTGAGGAGAAGGCCATTGATATATAAGATCAAGCCAAGGAGAGATCCTATGTAAATATTGATTTTAATATAGAACTCAATTTTTTGAGTTGCATTCCATTTCTGAGTTATGGTGTACTGGTGGAGTTGATAATTCAGAGGGATTTTTTCAATTCTACCTTGAGTTATAGGATCGATTTATTTCATGTAACTGTGTGTGTGTCTAAATTGAATAGTGTGAACTGTGAAAGTCGAGCACGGAAGTGAATGGATTGACGTTATTGAATGAAATGTTGTTTTCATACAGTATTCGATGAAAGGGGAATTATATGCTCTGTTTTATGCATACAATGAGATCTGGTGTTAAGTCCTAGACGGATTTCCTGTGATAGAATCGAAAAATAATGTCAAGCCATGCATTACATGAATGGCGGAGGGAAATTGGCCTGTTTGAATTATCAATCTGAAAAACGGTGCAATGAAATCCTGAATCGAAGGCAAAGAGGAATTTCGAATTCACTTCAAGTGGAATGGAAACATTCTCTGTGCAACGACGGTGTTTAAGCTCATAGATATGGGCATTGATTTGTTGTAACATGAATTGATGAGATAGAAATGGTTGTTCGAACTTTGAATGCGACGTAGAAGTGGTTAAGACCGTGAAGAGTGTTCAGATGAATGCACAGAGAGGTTAAACACTAACGAAATTGTGTGTGAAAAGAACGCGGAATTAAGAAATGAAGTGGAACCCTGAACTAAAGTCGAAACCATGAAGGTGAAACAGTAAAGGCGGATTTCGAAAACAAGATATGGTTTTCACAAAATCTAAAGGTGGTAAGCGGGCTTTGGAAAAAAAGTGTGATATTGGTCTCGAGTTGATGCGTGGCAAAGGTGGTAATCCAAACCCACCCATTTCGCAATTTTTTTGGGCGTTAACGTTTGGAGTTTTAAAAATTGGATATCCGTCCGATGTTTCTCATCGAAGGATCAACGTTGTTCGCATCGTGAAGGTGCATGAAGGATAACGAGGTACATATTGAGGTTGTGGGGCCCGAGTACGTTTTCGTGTGTTATCACTTGGGTTTTAAACCTAAGTCAAGGCTTTGGTATAATGTTCTAACATTTGACGGAGGATGTAACTTATGTTAATATATACATCTGTTGATATACATATTACGTTGGACGGTAAGGCCGAACACATGATGAGTTAATAGTTGAATTTAATCCAAGGTCCGGGGTTTATAAATGTCCCTTAACATTTGATTTAGGGAGCATATATATGCGTTGACATATATATGATGTTGGTATGAGATATGCATGAAAAGATAGGAAGTTGGGTTAACAAGTGTCGTGGCTGAATATATATATATATATATATATATATATATATATATATATATATATATATGCGCATGTAGTGCTTTAGCATATAATGAAGGTTTTGTGTGCTAACCGAAGTTTGTGATTTGGGTTTGTGATATAATAGACAGAAGGTAACCCGACATAGAGTTTTTGAAGGCCCAATATTGGGTTTGAAGGGAAGCTTATAATTAGGGTTATGTGAACTTCAAGTAGTTGATTTAGAATCATAGAGGGGATATTTCAAATGGTCTTATAATCATTGTTAAGAAAAATTCAAGCTTCCGCATGTGTATTAAAGTTGCCAGATTTAAAATTATTTGGCTAAACTGAAATGAAGTTTTTATGCTCAAGAGAGTGTGATTGTAGATTTATAAGTAGCCCGGGCATCAAGTGGTATCAGAGCTGGAATAGCTCTTGAAAATTTAATTTTTGAAATACATATGTGAACACAGATGTGATGGTGATATGCATACAGTGCATGTGATGGAGGCTGAAGGAAGATCAGATCCTAAGATCTGATATGCAGCAAAGTACACAGAATCACAGTGAACAGGATTTGCAGAAATGGATGAAGAACAAGATCATGCAAGGATCTTGCAGGTAAAATAATTTTAAATCTGACTTGAATTTGTGATTGAAGGATTATGGTTGCAGAAGGTACAGACTGAAGTTTTGATGGTGAAGGCAGTGAACCTGATATTTAGCTAAAGGTTGAATAGGGAGGAAAATTGCAGTTTTCTCAAGAGAAGGTGAGTTTATGAGCAGTGCTTAACTCTGGTTTGAAGAATTTTTTGTAGAATTAAGAGTGCAAGTAATTGAAGAAGAAATCTTAGCAAAAAGTAGTTCAAGCTTTGAGAGCAATGATGAAAAATTCCAACAGAGGATTCTGAAGTGAAGGAGAAAGTGTGCCAGAACCTGGAGGATTCCCAACAGAGGTTGGATGAAAGAATAACAGATGTGTTCTTGAGAAGTTGCAGAGTGAAGCCTAAAAAGAGTAGAGAGAGTGCTCAGAAGGTTCCAGAAGATAGGGGACTAGTACTTGCCAAAAGCCCAGATCCGGAGGAAAGGATTGGTGAGGTAAGTTGCAGCAAGAGAGCTTGTTGTTGTAGAGGCTTAGTGAAACTTGTGAGTGAACAACTCATGGAGGAGAAAATGGCTACTGATAGCCATAGCAGAGATCGCAGAGGTTCTGAGAGAGGCCACAATGGAAAAGAGAAAGAAGATGCCAAGGAAAATGGCATAAGGAAGTAGTTGACGGATGCAGAATGGTGGAAGGAGATAGCTGAGATCATAGCACAGTTTAATAAAATGGAAAAGAGGATAGAGGAAAGCCAGAGATTTGGTTGGCTCGTGAAGAAGAGAGTAAAATGGCAGCCATTATAGTTGAGGTTGAGGCAAAATGAGATTGCCTTATTGAAAGAGGAACTCAAGACAGTTGAGTTGAGAAAATAATTTTCTGTTTGTGAAGCAGAACAGAGTACAGATGAAAAATGGAGATCTACAAGAGATCTTGTGAGACATGGTGAAGAATTAAGGCAACAAGAAGGTTGTCTTGCTGAGGAGGATATCATTAATGATTTCCTGAGTTATTGGACAAGTCCAGATCAGCTGGATGATGTAAAGACTTGTATTTTTGAGTCTGACCATTGTGAGGTGATGGCAGGTTCTACAGAGGATGAGGAACTCAGATTTCTTGATTCAAGGATGGAATTTGAGGATTACACATGCAGATATTTTCAAAGGGGAGTGCTTGAGAAAGAAACCAAGACTGAAAATTCTTGTGGTTTTGAAACAAAAGAGTTGTGTATGTTTGAAGGTACATCACAAGGAGATGAACACACTTTAAAGTTTGTTGAAGAAGAAAAATTGAATCTGAAATCTGTTTAGATCAATGCTGAGATAGTAAGATCTCAAGAAGAATACATGAAGACAGAAGAGTCCAATGAGGATATTCAACAGAATATTGAAGTAGAGAGAGAAGGACCAGCAGATGATTGGTCAAGAACAAGCAAAGGCATAAAAGGTTGTGTAAGGTTCCCAAAATCTACTCCAATTGAAGTTGTTGAGTTTTATAGAAGGTTGGATTTTCAAAGAAGAGAATTGGAGAAGCAGAGGACCTATGCATAGGATGAATTGTTGAAGAATCAAGGCAGGAAGGTCTTCATGGATAGCATTCATGAAGCAAATGATGGAAAGAAGGAGAGACTAGCTGACAGTCTCATGGAGGATGCAAATCAGCATACTCATGTGCTGACAAAGGAATTGGAAGGAAATTCTAAAAAACATACTGATGTGTTTTTAGAAGAGAAAAAGGTATTGAGACCTTGTATTTTTTGTGCTAAAGGTTCATGTATTAATTATGCAGACAAGGAAGAATAGAAAATGAAAGTTGTCAGAGAATTGAATGAAAGAGAAACTATGTTGGCTGAAAACATAGGGAAGGATCATCATTTTAATATGGTGATTGGAGTAGTGGAGGTAACTCTGGTAGCTGAGCAAAAAGATAATGGAGATTTTCTGAGTCTTGAAAGAGACTTAGAACTGCAGAGAGAAGAATTGGTGACTGGGTCATCAATTGAGACCATTGGGTCTTGTGATTTTAACACTAATAGTTTGTTTATGTTTACAGGAATGGCAGAAGACAATCCATCATTTGAAATTGTCTTGAGAGAAGAAAAGTTGTTGCAGAAGAAAGAAGATGATACAGTAATGTCTCATATGAAGAAACTTGTCACTGATGACAAGGAAGAGCTAATTTGTTTGAATAACCAAGAGAATATTGGAGATCAGACTATGGAGCAGATTGTAAAGACTGACACAGTGATGAAGAATCAGAATTCTACTCTGAAAGAAGGTGAAAATGCAGAGTTTGAAGGACTTGATTTGATTGCTAAAATCAATCAAGGGGATGAAGGAAAATTACTGAAGATTTTCCAGGAAGAAGAAAAAGATGCTGAAACTGAATTGCAGCATGCTGAAGATATGAAACAAGTACAGGAGAGATGGCTGAAATGTTTGCTGAAAACATTTAAACAGGAGATTGCAGACACTAGAATGAATTTTCCTAAAGCTATGAAAGAAAGAGCAGCAGATACTAGTTTGCAGAACTTAATTATGTTTACTAGTATACTAAATGAGTATGTTACTGCAGGAAGAAAGTTAATTGATGATTTGTTTTCTAAGAGTAAATTTTTAGGTGATGAGCAAAAGAAAATTTTTGCAGAGGGACGAGAATTTAGGGAGGAAGCGATAATTAGGGGGATAGCAAGAGCAGCAGCTGAAGCCACATCTATGGTAGCTACAACAGAAACACTCTTGAAGGCAGTAACAACAGAAAAAGTATTGGCAGCAACAGAAATTAAAAGCATCAGCAGTGGGCAGAGGAATTTCCATCTAGAAGATAAGTTGGACATGGAGATTGAAAGCATCAGAAGACTGATGATGAAGGTGTCTCAGAAGCAGCAGACAACAGCAAGAAAGCAGGAGAGTTTTGGCAAGGGAAGGACAAGAAGAGAATGTGAAAGTATAGCTGGAGGTAATTTGCAGAACAAGATATGGAGACCTGGAGAAGAGCAGTTGAAGAGTAATGCAGCTGTTGGACAACAGCAAAACAAAGTATGGGATCCAGGAGGCAGAGATTAAAGACGCATGATCAGGAGATCATGAACAATTTTAACCTTGGGAGTCTGATGCAGGGGCATTAGGCACAACAAAATACTTTGTATCTAAGTAGAAATAGGGGGGTCTCATGTTTTTAAATTCTCATGTAAATATTAGTATTTTGAAGGAAATAGTGAGGAATTGTAAATTTTCTCTAACCATTAGAGAACATGAGAGGAAGTTGATTAAGCTAGGAATGTGAAGAGTCAGTTTAGTTAATTTAGGGATTTTTTTCTAAATTAGGAATTCAGGAATCTTAAGGGTTTGTTGAGCTGTTAAATGAGATGAAGTGATTCATTATCGTCTTAAGCCAAAAAGGCATTAAGTATAGAGAGTAGAGAGTAGTGCAGAGTTCAAAGTAGAGTAGAGTAGGAGAGCGATTTAGGAGGCAGAGTAGTGAGGAGAAGGCCACTGATATAGAAGATTAGGCCAAGGAGAGATCCTATGTAAATATTGATTTTAATATAGAACTCAATTTTTTGAGTTGCATTCCATTTCTGAGTTATGGTGTACTGGTGGAGTTGATAACTCAGAAGGAGTTTGTCAATTCTACCTTGAGTTATAGGATTGATTTATTTCATGTAACTATGTGTGTGTCTAAATTGAATAGTGTGAACTGTGAAATTTGAGCACGGAAGTGAATGGATTGATGTTATTGAATGAAATATTGTTTTCATATAGTATTCGATGAAAGGGGAATTATATGCTCTGTTTTATGCATACAGTGAGATCTGGTGCTAAGTCCTAGATGGATTTCCTATGATAGTATCGGAAAATAATGTCAAGCCACGCATTACATGAATGTCAGAGGGAAATTGGCCTGTTCGAATTATTAATCTGAGCAACGGTGCAATGAAATCCTGAATCGAAGGCAAAGAGGAATTGCGAATTCACTTCGAGTGGAATGGAAACATTCTCTGCGCAACGACGGTGTTTAAGCCCGTAGATATGGGCATTGATTTGCTGTAACATGAATTGATGAGATAGCAATGGTTGTTCTAACTTTGAATGGGATGTAGCAGTGGTTAAGACTGTGAAGAGTGTTCAGATGAATGCGCAGAGAGGTTAAAAAATAATGAAATTGTGTGTGAAAAGAACGCGGAATTAAGAAATGAAGTGGAACCCTGAACTGAAGTTGGAACCGTGAAGGTGAAACAGTAAAGGCGGATTTCGAAAAAAACATATGGTTTTCGCAAAATCTAAAGGTGGTAAGCAGTCTTTGGAAAAAAAATGCGATATTGGTCTCGAGTTGACACGTGGCAAAGGTGGTAATCCAAACCCGCCCATTTTGCAATTTTTTTGGGTGTTAAACTTTGGAGGTTTCAAAATGCGATATCCGTCCGATGATTCTCATCGAAGGATCAATTTTGTTTGCATCGTGAAGGTGCGTGAAGGATAACGAGGTACATATTGAGGTTGTGGGGCCCGAGGACATTTTCATGTGTTATCACTTGGGTTTTAAACCTAAGTCAAGTCTTTGGTATAATTTTATAACATTTGACGAAGGATGTAACCTATGTTAATATATACATTTTTTGATATACATATTACATTGGAGGGTAAGGCCGAACGCATGATGAGTTAATAGTTTAGTTTAATCCAAGGTCCAGGGTTTATAAATTTCCCTTAACACTTGATTTAGGGAGCATATATATGTGTTGACATATATATGATGTTGGTATAATATATGCATGAAAAGATAGGAAGTTGGGTTAACAAGTGTCGTGGCTGAATATATATATATATATGCGCATGTAGTGCTTTAGCATATATCGAAGGTTTTGTGTGCTAATCGAAGTTTGTGATTTGGGTTTGTGATATAATAGACGAAAGATAACTCGACATAGAGTTTTGGAAGGCCCAATATTGGGTTTGAAGGGAAGCTTATAATTGGGGTTATGTGAACTTCAAGTAGTTGATTTAGAATTTTAAGAGGGGATATTTCAAATGGTCTTATAATCATTGTTAAAAAAGGTCAAGCTTCCGCATCTATATTAAATTTGCTAGATTTAAAATTATTTGGCTCAACTGAAATGCAATTTGTATGCTCAAGAGAGTGTGATTGTGGATTGAGAAGTAGCCCGGGCATCATGTTTTCCTATTATCAAACTGAAAATATCAAATTCCGGACCTTATGGTATGTTTTTATCCTAAATCCCCGACCACGTTGCATATACTTTCACCCCACCCCTTTGCTATTTCTCTTATCCTAAGTTTCATTTTACCTCCCTCGACTCTCATACCCTGACTCCACCTCACATCACCTGCCCCAACCCATCCGCGTTAACCATCTACGTTCCCCACCTCCACATCCGATGTTCTTCGATGCCCCCTTAGCCTTCAAACTTTAACCAATAAAGGGGGTCTGAAATGGGTGGTTTCAAGTCTGGGCCCTACTCTCACGCGTCATCTCACGGTTATTTATCACCCCCCTTTCACAATACTACCTACCACCTTAGGACCCCTTCGAAAACCAGCTTCAGGATTTACATGACGGACCGTCGCAGCCAACCATTCTCCCCCTTAAAACCTTTACCTCTCATCGCATGTCGCAAGTTTCAAAAGCTATGTTGTGTAACCAGCTCCAAAAATAGAAGAAAAGAGATATTCACGCCTTAGAAATGAGCCACTTCGAGGGGGCAACCTCCAATACATTACATGAATGAACAATTCTTGGATGATACAATTTACAAAACCTCCTTTCTATATATAGGAGTCCATGGGGCCATAATGTAATCCTAGTGGGCCACAATGTAATCCTAGCCGACCTAACAATAATAATTTAAGGGCACAATAATAACAAAATGGGGGTTACAAGGGTACAATAATAACAATAAGGGGGGCTATACTAACATAATAAGGGGCTACACTATTAATATAGGGACTTAACATGCCCCTCTCCTTCAAACAAGTGTTGTCCTCAACGCTTGATTATTTCTTGATGCTTATGTATAAAATTCTCATCCTCCCATGTGAAATATTCTACAGGAAAGTTCTTCCACTTGCTGAGATACTCTGAAATTGATCGTACTTGTTGAGTTCTTGTTTCTATGACTGCTTCATAACTTCTTTCGATGTGATGTTGATCTTTCTGTTGTTTCATTAGATTCTGCACCAAAGTTGGGTTATCCTTTGAGAGTTGGAGAACTTGTTGTTGATGCTCGATGTGATCTTCCATTAATTTATCATCCATATTTGCTATTATTTGATCCTTCAAACCATCCAAATTAGCCTCCATTTCTACTTTTAAACCATCTATTTCATCTTCAATTGCTCTTCGTAAGATTGAAACTTGTTGCACTTGGTACCATAATTTTGATATCTCATACTGCAACTCTTCCTCTTCATGCGTCATAGTATAGATTTTTGAGGGATTAATGGGCATGGAATTATTTTTTGGAAGAATTATAGAACCCAATACTGATAAAAATTCTAAAATATGCCCTTGGAATCAATTCAAATTGATTCTTCAAACAAGAATTATGCAATTCGGAAAAATACACACCTTTTTCTTGCTTTTGAGGAGCTCGATATTTAAATTGGATTATCTCTGTGATTGAAAATCTTCAATATCTGAAATTCAACCCTATAGTAGCCCTCTGAAGCTTATTTCAAATTCCATAGGTCTGATCTGATTTGGATTCTCCAAGACAAAGTTGTGTCCAATCTCCCACAATGACCTAATTATGGACTGGTTCAGTAGAGCGAACTTGTATGACTTGCCACGTGTCACTGTTTCGTCCTTTGTCTCTGAAATTTATAGCCAAGAAACTACATTCTGTGAAATTGTAACCAATTTTTATGGCACTCCAATCCAATGCCTAGAGAGAGAGTTATTGAACTTTTCCCACGATCACCTCTTTGAGATTCAATTCAGGAGCCTGAAAAATCACTACCTTCCACAGATCATATCTCCAAAAATATTGCGAACCAAGCTCTGAAATTTTTTGATGAATTTCCTCAGGATTTCAGCTTCGCACCATATGAATTTCAGATTCTGAACCTTCGTAGAAAACGTTTTATAGCGAAAATTCCACGATGACCTGTTTAGGAGTTTGAAAAACGACCTAATTTCCACAGATGATATCTCCGAAAATATTGCGAACTAAGCTCTGAAATTTTTAGAAAATCTTCCTCAGGATTTCAGCTTCGCACCCTAAAAATTTCAGCTTCTGAAACTTCGTAGAAAAAACGTTATAGCCAAAATTCCACGATGACCTGTTTGGAGCAGCGAAACCGTAGAATCCAAAGCTCTGATAGCAAATGTTGTGTAACCAGCTCCAAATAGAGAAGAAAAGAGATATGAACGCCTTAGAAATAAGCCACTTCGAGGGGGCAACCTCCAATACATTACATAAATGAACAATTCTTCGATGATACAATTTACAAAACCTCCTTTCTATATATAGGAGTCCATGGGGCCATAATGTAATCCTAGTGGGCCGCAAATGTAATCTAATGAGCAACAATAATAATTTAAGGGCACAATAATAACAATATGGGGGTTACAGGGGTACAATAATAAAAATAAGGGGGGCTACACTAACATAATAAGGGGCTATACTATTAATATAGGGGCTTAACAAGCTAAGCGGGTCAAGTCATGATCGTGAGGAAAGTCGTGAACGAGTCAAGTATTTTGCGAATAACTAAGAAATGAATGGGCATGGCCAAAGAAACTGTTGGGGTTCCCATGTTTTGGCAGATTTGGCAATACCAAAAGATGAGACAACATCAAACCACTTTGGGGCCCTAGGATCTAGCCCTCCTGGACCCGGAGAGGGATCTCTCCAAATAGATCAAAGAATGATATGTCTTTGAAGCTCGAAATGAGATATTAGGCTAGGTATGAAGCACAAATGGGGGGTTCAAATGATTTGGTTGGTTGGTTGCTGGGTTGGTCAGGAGATCATAGACTAAGAAAGTAATGGGAGAATGGAAACAAAACAGCAGGAGGCTTCAGCAAAGGGGATAGGCCAAGACAGTGCCATCCATTGAGCTATGGAGTCATGAAAGGAAATTACTTGCATCCACTAGCCAAGGCTTTCAAAGGGAAAGTCATCTACACTAAAGGATATTTTAGGCAGATGGTGGAATGGAACAATAAGGAAGAAAGTGGAAGAAGGAAAGACAACCAATTTTCTGTCTATAGATCAGGCCAGAGGTCATTTAACTCCAGACCTGCTTGGACATACTCAAAGGCAGCTCTCAAAAAGGGATGAAGGGGTAGCTTATAGATCAGACCAGAGGTCGTTTAACTCCAGGTCTGCTTTAGCAACTCCAGAGGAAAAACAGAGATAAGTTAAACAAAAGGGATCTTAGAAAGGCCAGCTGGTCGCGCAAGGATCCTAGTGGACAGGGCTAACACTCATCCCCAGTGTTCCCAAACCTTCTAGCTTAAACCCAGCAAGAACATCTAAGAACTGATTCAACGAGATTCCATACATCGGAAGAGTAGGCAATAACATCCACTACAGGTTAAATCAAGCGAAATCAACTCTTAGATAGCACATAAGGAAGAAAACATTAAAGGTAGGGAGAGCAGGAAACATAGGGCACCTAACAAGGGTGAATCCTATGTTATACTTCTGTTGCCTACCAGAAGAACATGAAACAATATGAAAATGTGATATACAGAGTTAGAAAAACATCACCAATAGTAATAGACCAGGATACTGTGAAATGTGCTTTGATTGATTGATGCAAAACCAGTCATGTACACTGAGCTCAATGGCTAATACAGTCCAGACTTTCTCCTCCCAGCCTATTACATACAACTACTCTGCTACTCCCTCCCACGACTGTTCTAACAGTCAAGAATGAATCCCTCTAACAGCAACTGCCACAACAAGGAAACAAACCACTTTTACATTATGTTCTCGAGGATTCTTATAGGAGAAGAGGAAGAAATAGAAGTAGGTGAACAATTAAATGAGTCTCATTAAGACGGAATGGTGGAGGAAACCGAGTCCATTCTGCTTAATGGTGTTGTGTTGTACTCTGTAGATTGGTTGGAGACGTTTTTCAGGTCGAGATTGACCTCTGATATGTTCTTTAAGTCCTTACGGCGGTCTGGAACGTTGTGTTGCCATTTTGGAATAAATTAACTGGATGGGAAAACTGCAAGGCCGCTCCATACCTCCATAACTGCTGCCTGACTGTCTTGAATGGGCTTCAGTCAATGTAATTAATCGTTTCAGGGCTTGAGGAGATATGAGGAATGATGTAGGTAAAAGTCTTTTCTGGAGGAAATGCGTTCTGCTGATATTAAAACGCGGATATGACTGTTGCATGCTTAAGTCTTCAAACCGTGCCCTTTCCCTTTCAATGTGGGGTTTAAACATTAACTTCATTAATAACAGGCACCAACCCCCCTTTGAATTCCTTCTGCTAGTCCGCTAACAAATGCTGAAACGGCCTCTCTGTGTTGTCTGCGTAATAAAATACACCTGTTATAAACCTGGGCAGTAGTGGTGGAGAAGTGCTTTGGAGGCCCGGAGGAACAGTGGCAGAACAGTGGGAACAACAGAAACAATGAGAAGTGGCGGAAGAAATGATTATAGTGTAAAGACCCAAGGATTAAACGTTTGGGCGAATAACACAGGGAAACGGAGAAAAACAATGAAGTGGAGCCACGGAGGTGGGACCCGCTACGAAGATCTCAAGTCACAAGAGCGGAAAGTGTGATGGCGGAGAGTGGCACCAAACAGAAATCTACGCTTGCGATATTGCGATGGGGCGGATATGCGATCGGGGAATAGTGCGATCGGAGGGGAATACGGTCGGCGGAAAGCGTGATGGTGGCAAGTGCGATGGGCGATCGCATCGCAAATATTTGTGATGGATCAATCGAACACATATAATGAAACTGCGATATGCGATAAGTGCGATCTGAGATGAGCACCTTAAGCGGCAGCGCTCAGTCACAGCGCTCAGTTACGTGGGGACGGGGCTGGCGGAAAGGGGCTAAGCCTTAGTATAAGGTCGGAAGTGGGTTTGTAACCCATTTTCAATGAAATTAAAGGCTAGAAGGGGAACGATAGAGGAATATGGGGGGGAAAAGGCCAACAAAGGGTAAGGGAAGAAATTAAAGGGAATTCAAAAAGATAAGAAGGGAAATAGAAGGGGAAACAAGTAGAAGCTAAGTGCGGGTTGAAATAAGAGGGAAAAGGGGGCCTTTGGGCATTTCTTCACAAACAGAGAGGCTTTATAATAGGAATCAGCAGAGGGGAATTTATCAAAGGATAAAAGACACATGGAGGCTTCAAAGAGACTATGTTTTCAGAAGAAATGCATTCCTTGAAGGCTCAACAAAAATCTTAGCCCCCTGTTTTGCTTGTCAAAAATTTATAGGGGGGCTAACAGTGGCTCCACATGGGGATGGCTTCTTCTTGAAGGAGTCAAGAATTCAGAAATTGATCTCTTGGTGTAGGCCAGATGCCTGCTGCTTAACCATCTTTTTCTTTCCTTGATCAGCTGCCACAAATCACGAAGACGTCAAATCAGCAGTAACATTCTCCCATACAGCTACCTACCCATACTATAGTCCCAACATTCTTCTTCTGGGTGCATTTGGACTTGCAAACCCTTTAAATCATCAATTTTTACAAACAGGAAAATAGACCTATTCTATTTCTACCCTTATTACTCCATGAGACCATATTAGACTGTTGGCCTCATAGTTTCTCTACTTAATCTAATATTTGCTAGGATTAAACTGTCTAGCAGATTTCTTCTCTACATTCTAAGACAGAATTAAAACAACTAACTACATGCTCATAGACTGAGCTTTATTGAGCTTTTCCTACCTACCCTACTCTAACTGGAAATCTCTGATGTTCTAGGTGATACAATAATGCCAATGCAGCCAGTCCAGCAGTAACAAAAAAGGATATGAGCACTGGCTGCCTGTCAGAGATAACCACAGGGTGCTCTGCGTGTGGTTCTTCAAAATTGTGGTCACCATCAGTAGTGACCCTTCCTGATGAAACTGGCCCATGCTAAGGATCAACGCTGGAGTATTTGAGCGCATCAGGGCCTCCATGTATTCTGCCACAGGATCAATGAGCATATGATGTGCACTTTCTTCACTTAGGCCTTCCATGATTGGTAGGCTGTTTGTGTCCTGGGCGGCTTTAGTTATTGCATTTTCCGCTGCGTCTTCAGAGTGGCTCTTGGGAGCCGGATCGTCTTCTTCTTGCACATCAAACAACAGCGGAATTTCTTCTCTTTTAGGGGGCGGGAGACTTTCCAAAAAGGCTCTTGGGTCTCTGAACTCTTATGATCTTTCTTGTGAGTTCAAGAGTTCAATCTTAGCCTCATATCTCTCCGCCAGCACTTCTAGGAAAACATTCTTCAGCTCAGGCTGGTCATTGAATCTTGAGCTGGAATGAAGAAATTTTCGAAGGTCTTCGCTTCTGAGTTGAGCCAGTATATCTGATATTCCACAACGAAACTCTTCAAGGGGGCTCAAATCAGAGTCTTCCATTTGGTAGGGATGATGTTGCACTGCGACTGGTCTCCCAGTGGAGTCACGTGAAACCAAGATAATCAGTGGCCTGCTGATCGCCAGTGGAGTCTTTTATCATTCAGGAATTGTGGAGTCACCAGGTGGATGATTTACAACTTACTGTCCACCACAGTGGTTTACCAAATCAAAGCTAACTGATCTATTCCCTAGCGGAGTCGCCATTATGTTGGGGTTCCCATGTTTTGGCAGATTTGGCAATACCAAAAGATGAGACAACATCAAACCATTTTGGGGCCCTAGGATCTAGCCCTCCTAGACCCGGAGAGCGATCTCTCCAAATAGAGCAAGAATGATATATCTTTGAAAGCTCAAATTGAGATATTAGGCTAGGTATGAAGCACAAATGGGGGGTTCAAATGATTTGGTTGGTTGGTTGCTGGGTTGGTCAGGAGATCATAGACTGAGAAAGTAATGGGAGAAAGGAAACAAAACAGCAGGAGGCTTCAGCAAAGAGGATAGGCCAAGACAGTGCCATCCATTGGGCTATGGAGTCATGAAAGGAAATTACTTGCATCCACTAGCCAAGGCTTTCAAAGGGCAAGTCATCTACACTAAAGGATCTTTTAGGCAGATGGTGGAATGGAACATTAAGGAAAGAAAGTGGAAGAAGGAAAGACAACCAATTTTTTGTCTATAGATCAGGTCAGAGGTCATTTAACTCCATACCTGCTTGGACATACTCAAAGGAAGCTCTCAAAAAGGGACGAAGGGGTAGCTTATAGATCAGACCAGAGGTCATTTAACTCCAGGTCTGCTTTAGCAACTCCAGAGGAAAAACAAAGATAAGTTAAACAGAAGGGATCTTAGAAAGGCCAGCTGGTCGCGCAAGGATCCTAATGGACAGGGCTAACACTCATCCCCAGTGTTCCCAAACCTTCCAGCTTAAACCCAACAAGAACATCTAAGAACTGATTCAACCAATTCATACATCAGAGAGTAGGCAATAACATCCACTACACTGGTTAAATCAACTGAAATCAACTCTTAGATAGCACATAAGGCAGAAAACATTAAAGGTAGGGAAAGCAGGAAACATAGGGTACCTAACAAGGGTGAATCCTATGTTATACTTCTGTTGCCTACCAGAAGAACATGAAATAGTATGAAAATGTGATATACAGAGTTAGAAAAACATCACCAATAGTAATAGACCAGGATCCTGTGAAATGTGCTTTGATTGATTGATGCAAAACCAGTCATGTACAATGAGCTCAATGGCTAATACAGTCCAGACTTTCTCCTCCCAGCCTATTACATACAACTACTCTGCTACTCCCTCCCACGACTGTTCTAACAGTCAAGAATGAATCCCTCTAACAGCAACTGCCACAGTAAGGAAACAACCCTCTTTTACATTATGTTCTCGGGGATTCTTATAGGAGAAGAGGAAGAAACAGAAGTAGGTGAACAATTAAATGAGTTTCATTAAGACGGAATGGTGGAGGAAACTGAGTCCATTCTGCTTAATGGCATTGTACTGTACTCTGTAGATTGGTTGGAGACGTTTGTCAGGTCGAGATTGACCTCTGATATGTTCTTTAAGTCCTTACGGCGGTCTGGAACGCTGTGTTTCCATTTTGGAATAAATGAACTGGATGGGAAAACTGCAAGGCCGCTCCATACCTCCATAACTGCTACCTAACTGTCTTGAATGGGCTTCAGTCAGTGTAATTAATCGTTTCAGGGCTCGAGGAGATATGAGGAATGCTGTAGGTAAACGTCTTTCTTGGAGGAAATGCATTCTGCTGATATTAAAACGCGGATATGACCTTTGCGTGCTTAAGTCTTCAAACCGTGCCCTTTCCCTTTCAATGTGGGGTTTAAACATTAAATTCATTAATAACAGGCACCAACCCCCCTTTGAATTCCTTCTGCTGGTCCGCTGACAAATGCTGAAACAGCCTCTCTGTGCTGTCTGCGTAATAAAATACATCTGTTATAAACCTGGGTAGTAGTGGTGGAGAAGTGCTTTGGAGGCCCGGAGGAACGGTGGCAGAACAGTGGGAACAGCGGAAACAATGAGAAGTGGCGGAAGAAATGATTATAGTGTAAATACCCAAGGATTAAACGTTTGGGCAAATAACACAGGGAAACGGAGAAAAACAATGAAGTGGAGCCACAGAGGTGGGACCCGCTACGGAGATCGCAAGTCGCAAGAGCGGAAAGTGCGATGGCGGAGAGTGGCGCCAAACAGAAATCTGCGCTTGCGATATTGCGATGGGGTAGATATGCGATCGGGGAATAGTGCGATCGGAGGGGAATACGGTGGGCGGAAAGCGTGATGGCGGCAAGTGCGATGGGCAATCGCATCGCAAATATTTGTGACGCGATCAGATCGCATCACAAATATTTGCAATGGATCAATCGAATACATATAATGAAACTACGATATGCGATAAGTGCGATCTGCGATGAGCGCCTTAAGGGGCAGTGCTCAGTCACAGCGCTCAGTTACATGGGGACGGGGCTGGCGGAAAGGGGCTAAGCCTTAGTATAAGGTCGGAAGTGGGTTTGTAACCCATTTTCAATGAAATTAAAGGCTAGAAGGGGAACGATAGAGGAATATGGGGGGAAAAAGGCCAACAAAGGGTAAGGGAAGAAATTAAAGGGAATTCGAAAAGATAAGAAGGGAAATAGAAGGGGAAACAAGTAGAAGCTAAGTGGGGGTTGAAATAAGAGGGAAAAGGGGGCCTTTGGGCATTTCTTCACAAACAGAGAGGCTTTATAATAGGAATCAACAGAGGGGAATTTATCAAAGGATAAAAGACACATGGAGGCTTCAAGAAGACTATGTTTTCAGAAGAAATGCATTCCTTGAAGGCTCAACAACAATCTTAGCCCCCTGTTTTTCTTGTCAAAAATTTATAGGGGGGCTAACACAAACAAAGTCGGAAAAACACAGCAAAGGATCGGTGAGGACCATTGGATCTGAGCATCAATCAACGATAGGGATTAAATTAAATATCGCATATCAGTGAGTTTCACATTCATAAGTTAAGAAACCAAAAGTTAAATTGTTTAAGTTGCGAGGCCATAAGTCACAAAAATGTGAAATGTGAAGTGCGGCAAGCTGATGTGGCAGATGACGTGGCCCAAACCCCACAGATCGTAGTTAGTTTATGATGATGTGGCGATGACATGGAAATATGACATGCCAGCAACGTGGCAGTGACGTGGCAAGGAGACGTGGCACAATGACATGGACCTAGCCTTCATACCGTACATCGCAGTTCGCATAGGATAAGTTTATGGTTAAACGTTAAAAGTTGCGAAGTGCGATAAAGAGGCTCGGATGCGATGTAGTTTCAAAGGAAAAATCCAAAGTATTTCAAATTTGTATGTAGAGCCATTTCTGTGTTAAATCATATCGGAGGAGGAAAAGCATATTACAACATGAAATCTATGGAATGTGAAGTGCGATGTGCGATGCCAGGTGGGACCCAATCGCAATCACAAATCGCAAATTTTAAAGGATAGTTGTGGAGGTAAGCGTTAATCGCCAAAGTGCGATGTGCGATGTGGTGTGGTCTGATCGCATAGCGCACATCACAAGTTTTAAAGGATAAGTGAAAAAGTAAAGTTAATACTTGTGTCATGCGAATTGCGTTGTTGGCATGGATGCAATGTAATTCATAGAAAAGGTCTAAAGATTTTCAAGTCTAGGCAGATGCGGTTTGTGCATTTTTTTGGTGAAGAAAAAGGGCTAAGTACGACAGCAGGACCCGGCCACACATTCAAAGGGTTTTCCACCATTTACTTGAGAGAAGGAAAGTTCTACCAATCGAGAAAAGAACAAAGGGTTATTTTTTAAAATACTACCAAAGCTACCAAGATTGAAGATTCAGTCAAAAAAGGGGGCACGAGTAGTAAGGGTCGAGTCGGGCAAGGCGTTTTAAAAAAATTGTTATGTTATAATGGCAGAAATGGAAAAGGCAACAAACTCATCGACACAATCACTAATCCATGAAAAGTTGCAAGCACTACACCAGATTTAATTACCAAATGCCAGTTTTCCAAAAAGAAAGGCCAGATGTCCAGCATGTCTTCATAACTCTAGTAGTTTTATTTACTCGTGTCCAGTGATGTTATGTCCTTCTCTATTATGTAGTGAGAAATAAAGTAACTGTTGGTTACAAGAAGGATTGTACTTAGTTATTTAGATTGATATATACTTCACTGTTCAAAGTATGTGGGGAGGGGGGGAGGGGGGATCTGAAGGAGGGACCGAGTCCCATTCTGTAATGTTGTGATAGTTTGCAATTAATTCAATAGAAGCTTTCAAGATTCAAGTGTTGCACCATATGGTGAAGTTTCTTTTGTTTAATTTGTGATCCATTGTCTTCCTGTCTTTGTATTTTTGAATTCATATATTATAAAACAAAAATGATGGATAGGATCTGTTACGGGAGCACCCTATTCTTGTTGATTCTGCAATATTCTATGTTTTCCATTGATGTCGAGTCAATGAATCCTTGCCTTCTCCTTGACTTCTGTTGAACCTTACACTCCAGTTTAATTGAGGAATTATTGATTGATCCTCAATCTCTGTTGGGTCCTACTTTCTTGTATCTTCCCATTTCATTTTATTCTCAGAGATCCATAGCAATACACCTAGCTTGCCCTGTTTCACGCACGTTGGATTAATTTTACAAATTGGTCACCCTATCCCTTTGACTCCATTACCCAATTTCCCTTTTTCCTCACTTTCCCCACCAAACCCAATTCAAAATCCAACTCTGCTTATATTAACTAGCCTAAAATGCCCAATCTAGCAAAGTTGTATCTCATAGAGAGATATCTCTCTAGGTCTAGTTGATCTGAAATGACTTTATTAGTTTTGTTGTGCTAAGTGTCTTTTCAGTTTAAAAACATGTGCCTAATTTTCTCTTTACTTTGCATAAGGATTAAGGTGTTTGTCCATGAATTGTAGATGATTTTTAGTGAATTAGAAGCATAAAATAAGCACAAATAACACTAAACAATATTGTAACATAGATAAATAAGTCGCCACATGAAATTTACACAACAGGCATGATGAAGCAGTTCACCCCTCCTTGGCTACATCTGCTGGTCCAGCTCCCAATGGCATGTTCATCTTTCATTATGCTAAAATTTTTTCTATTACATATAGTTACAGTGCTCTAATGGTTGTTTTCTCTGACCAATGGCTCCAGAATGCTCCAATTAGTTAAAAATGACTCTTCATTCACTCAGTATGGTCAAAAATTGGGCCTCCTATACTTTTGCCTAGTTTTGCCTAAGAAAGCTCCACTAAAAGTGGAGAACTCCACTTAACTAGAGTTAGAATAGTCAAAACCGCCAGAAATGGTGCACCTACTAAACTACCACCGAAATGACAGAAAAATTAAAGTTTGCGGTTGGAGTGGCCACATGCACACCCCAAACCCGCGGGTAGCTGTGGTGGTTAGTGGAACCGTCAGAGCGGAACTCGGTATAAAATGTAGTTTGATGCGTTTTAACTCTGGTTCGATTACCATCGGTTTTGAATAGTCTGCGCGGTTGGTTGACAATTTAATTTTCCATGTGACAATATATATGGGAACTTCTGGCAGGTTGGGACTGCCAGTGGTTCCCAACCCCCAACCATGATTACAATACACCATAAATTTAAGTCGTGCCCTTAGGGGTTAAGATCTAATGTGTAGTGTGGACTATAAGACCTGTGCCTACCCGGTGGGCGGTCTCGGGGTCGATTCCTGCAGACCCTCCAAAACTTTGGAACCCCATTTCAGGGACACGTGGTTGCCTCATGGCTTGCCATGTATCACCCTATGATTGGCTCCTCCAAACCAAACCACGAATAAAACTAAGACACCTGTCAAACCATGATTGGCCCGGTGGAAAGGAATATTCCGAGAATATTCCTTTTCATTGCCTGTACCTCCACCTTGCTGACTGTGCATCCTAGTCAAACCTGGTCAAACTGTCGAAAATTTACTTGTTTGTCATTTCGATCAGAACATGATTTCTCCCTCATACAACATTGGTTTTTCGAACTGTTCACGAAAACATAATCAAGAAGACAAGATCTACGCAACCATCCTAGTTTCAAACCAATCCTATAAATTTGAATTTTGAGAAAAATTTATGAACTCTTGATCATTCCATCCCATTGGGAATATTTTGGACCCCAAAAGAATTTATTACCTGTTCAATAGATGAGGGTACAGCTCCCTCACCTTTCCAATCTCCATCCATTTTTCCTTGCTTGGTTTAGTGCCTTTGAGCCCAACTCGAAGTTAGTCAACACTTCCCCTCTTTCATGTTCTTGTCCTCCTGTCAAGAATTGTATCTTCTTTGAGCTCATACAGAAATTATGGTGAGAAATATTTAATAGAAGGTTGTTGAACATCACTTCCTTGATCATGGATCAAAGGTGGCTCATACAAGCGTAATTTTTCAACATTAATAGCTTAATACATTTGCATATAGGAAGTCAAGTCAAGTTGGAATGCATTATTACCAACTTTATTTATGATCTTAAAAGGACCATAGAGAATGGGTGAGATTTTTACCTTAACCTTGCATCATTTCCTTGCTAATGTGAAACCATACCTCATCTCCCTCTTGAAACTTCTAATCAGCCTGGTGTTTGTCATGCCTCTCTTTGTATTTGCTTTGACTTTTCTCAAGTTTTTCTTGAACTTTTTGATGTATAATCTGAATTTTCTCAATGAACTTTCGAGCCTTATCAATGTCACTATGGCCATCAACTACAACATCCTTCCCAAAGATGAATTCTAATGGCAATTTTGGAAAATAACCAAAGCATACTTCAAAAGGTGAGGTTTGTGTTGAAGAGTGCTTTGCCCAGTTGTAAGCGTGTTGAATGTAATGCCGTTGTTCATCCCACAACTTAGGATGTTTGCGGTAATATCCTCTCAATTGATGCATAACCGTTCTGTTCACCACCTCCATTTGTCCATCTGTTTGTGGATGAAAAGTGCTACTCTTCTTGAACTTTGTGTCCATCATTCTCCATATATTTGACCAAAAATTCCCAATGAACCTGGAATCCCTGTCACTAAAAACAGAAGTTGGCAATCCATAATGAACCCAAACAATTTGAAAATAAAGTTCAGCAGTTTGTTCAACAGTATTGGTTTTCTTACATGGCATAAGTATACACATTTTACTAAATCTATCCATAAGTACACAAATATAATCATTTTCCTTTCTTGACATAGGTAGACCTCCAACAAAGTCCATGGAGACACTCTCCCATGGCCTTGATGGTACCGGTATTGGCGTGTACAATCCAAGCTTCCTATTACTAGGCTTACTTGTTGCACACATAGAACAACCTCTTATAAAACGTGACACACTATCTATCATGCGAAGCCAATAACAATACCTTTGTAGATGCGCCACTGTTTTTCTTACCCCAAAGTGTCCAGAAATAAGAGATGAATGAGCTTCTCTCATGACACTTAGCCTCTCTCCTTGTGGAATACATAGCTTTCCCAAATGAAACAACAAATTTTTATGCATGTGATAATATTTTTCTTCAACTTGATTCCCTTCACTCAAACTAGCATACACGTCTTGGAAATCAATGTCATGTGCATATTTTTCTATGTAAATCTCATGTACAACAGAATCATTTTTGAGTAAAGTAGAAGCACTAATGATTGGTTTTGAAATCAAATATGCAACTTTATTGAAAATACCTATCTTGTAACTTATAAACAAGTGAAACTGTTGAATAAATCCCATCCACCTGAAATGTCTTGATTGTTGCAGTTTTGTTTGCGACTGCAAGTACTGTAATTGTTGGTGATCGGTATGTATAATAGTCTCTTTACCCATCAAGTAGTGTTTCCAGTTCTTGACACTTTGTACCAATGCATATAGTTCTTTGTCATATGTAGGATAGTTATTCACAACACCATTAAAAGTTTCAAAATGAAAGGCGATAGGCTTACCATGCTACAAAAGTACTGCGCCCATGGCATAATCACTAGCATCGGTTTGAATCTTGAATGGCTGTCTCAAATTTCGTAATGCAAGGGTTGGAGATGAACTGAATTTGTCTTTTAAAGCTTTGAAAGGTTGTTGTTGTTTTCCTCCCCATTGGAAGCCTTTCTTCACACTTTTCACTGCATGCATAGGAGCTGTGACGGAAGAGAAGTTAGCAATAAACTTCCTCCAATATTGAGCTGCACCTAAGAAAATTCTAACCTCAATCACTGTTTTGGGTGTGGGACAATTCAAAATGGCATGCACTTTAGAAGGATCAATTCTCAATTCTCATCCTCCTACAATATGTCCCAAATAGACCAAAGAAGTCTTTCCAAACTCACACTTTGACATCTTAAGAAACAATTTCTCTTTCTTCAAAATATCAAGCACTCTATTCACATGGAAGACATGATCTTCTCTTGTTTTTCTGAAAATTAAAATGTCATCTAAGTAGAAAATAACAAATTCATCAAGGAATGGACGCAAAACACTATCCATAACTTGCATGAATGTTTCCGGTGCATTATATAAACCAAAAGGCATAACTAGCCACTCAAAGAGTCCTTGTTTTGTTTTGAATGCAATTTTCCATATATCAGTTTTTGCAATTCTTACTTGATGATATCCACTTCGTAAATCTAACTGAGTGAAAAACTTTCCTTCTTTCAACTGATCAAGCAAATCATCTATTCTTGGGAGTGGGTAATGTTTTTTTACTGTAATCTTGTTCAAAGCTCGAAAATCTACACACATGCGCCAAGTCCCATCTTTCTTTGGTATCAAGACTATGGGTGAACCACATGGCAAGGTGCTTGGCCTTATGATTAATTTTTCCAACATCTCTTTGATTTGCCTCTTTATTTCAACATTCTCCATTATCGACATGCGATAAATACCAATGTTTGGAAGAGGTCAATCTTGCTACAACTGAATCTCATGTTGAATTTCTCTTTTTGGAGGCAATCCTGTTGGCTCCTGAAACATCTCATGATGACCATTAACCACATCATATAAATTGGATTTAAACTTAGGATCACATCCCTCAAAATATTCATGATTAATATCAGCTCTGGGCTTAATCATAAGAAGAACAAAATTCTTACTTGAATTTACCAACCTCTTTACGTGTCCAGCATTTACCATAGCAATTTTCGTCTTCTTGCGATGTGCTCTAGCAATGAACTCCTTGCCATCTTTGAATAAATTATACTTTTTCTCATGTAGATAGAAGATCGCTTTCCTGTCATACAAGTAAGGACTCCCTAATACAATACCAGTTATGTCAAGCAGAACCACATCTAATTCAACAGTGTCAACAAAATTTTCAGTGATTGCAAACCTCAATATACAATTCTTTGAAACCTGTAGATTTGCATCCTTACAAATCTAACCGAATGGATATGGTTTTGGATGTGGTATGGTCTCAAGGATAATTTTCTTGACCAAATTTTCAAAGATTAAGTTTTCTTGTGACCCACTGTCAAACAATGTGTCAATCTTGGTATTGTTTGGATATGACCCTCACATGAAACAGTTCTATTCTTACTTCTTCATTCAGAGTGTTTATGTGACAGTTTGATGTACTAGTACTGGGTTTAGTTTCAATTTATTTTCCCTTCATGTTCTTCAATCCCATGGCTGTAATTTTAGATTCATTACTTGAATCAGATCAAAAATCATGTTGAGTTGTAGCATCAGTTTTCTGTTTCCCTTTATTATTGGGTTTCTTTGCCCTCATCTCAAGATGTAGTTTCCAACAATGAGTTTCATCATGGCCTTCTTTTGAACAATGTTTACAAACCACTTTTTATCCCTCTTTCTTAATAGATGCATTTTTTTTTCCCTTTTCAGGTCTTTTCCTTGGCTTTTCCCTTAAAAGTTTTCTTTCTACCCTCTTCAGAAATGTTTTTCCCTCTAGCTTCTATATGTGTGGCCTGAACACAAACTTCATCTAGATTGGTGGGGTTAAACATGACAATAGTATGTTTTAGGTAGCTATGTAAGCCTCCTAAGTACTTGAGAAAAGTATCCTGGCTATGAAAATCTGCCCCTAATAATAAATCTCTTCTCCTAAATTCTTGGGTGTATTCTTGCACATTGTGTCCTTTTAATTGCCTAAAGTTCTACCAATTCATGATGGCTTTCTGCGTATGAGCTAATGGATAAAATTTTTGTTTAATAGCACTAATGAAATCTGACCATGGTACAATAATCTTACCATGTTTCTTGATTTCCTCCTTTGTCTTGGCTTCCCACCAAACAAGTGCCGCACCTTCCATTCTCAATGAAGCTAATTGAATTTTTGTATCATCATCTTGAAGGTTATGTATTCTCAAATAGACCTCCAATTGTCTAATCCAATTATCAAGCTTTTCTTCATTTACTTCACCATTAAACATTGGCAATTCGAACTTAACATCAAGTTTTAAAAAGGGACTTTTACCAGTGCTCTTTGACTTGTGTGGCTAATGTACTGAAGAAGAAGTAGAGGATGATGATGATGAGGGTGAAGATGGTGACTCTCCATTGCCTCCATTTCCTCCATTTCCCTTATTTGTCTTATCTTCATCATGGTAAACTCTTGAAGATCCTTGTCCTTCCTTGTGAAGTTTTGATCCTTCTCCTTCCAGTCTCTCATTCCTTTCTTGATAAAGGATTCTAACCATCAGTCATGTCAAGAAATTCTTTCCTGAACACTCTTTCTTCCTCCTTAGGGCCAACTTCTTCATGGATTTATCATTCCTCATTAGGCATGCTTAATGGAGCTTCCGCTTCCTTAGGAGGTGAAATAGGTGGTGGAGATTGTGAAAATCTTGCTCTCCTTTTCTTTGGCTCTTTTTGAGACCCTTCTGCTTCCACAAATTTTCCTTCTCCTCTCTTGAGCTTGAGCCTTGTAAGCATCTAAAACTTGCAAACAGTTAAAACAATTATTTGCACTAAACAACACCAAATAGTAAAACTCTAGCTCTGGTACCAACCTGATTTGAAACGATTGTATTAGTTTTGTTGTGCTAAGTGTATTTTTAGTTTAAAAACATGTGCATAATTTCCTCTTTATTTTTCATAAGGATTAAGGTGTTTGTCCATGAATTGTAGATGATTTTTAGTGATTTAGAAGCATAAAATAAGCACAAATAACACTGAACAACAGTGTAAAACAAAGAAATAAGTCACCACATCAAACACGTTATCTACAATAATAGGACACTTGCATCAATATTAGAGAGACCACTCTACAACATGGTGGACAAATAGTAGTTATGTAAATTAATCTTCAGTTTCTTCTTGCTTTGATTTACTTGGCTATATTTAAATTTGGAAACCATTTTTAGCCATCAATTTGACTGTTTTAAAACCATGACCAAACCTATTTAACCAAAGTAAATTACTTAAATTTGATGATGAGAAAGTGAAATCTAATGGAGATATCTGAGCGACAAAATGCCACTTGTTTTTCCTATGTCATCATGTGGATTTTCTCAGCGGAGTGAGCTTGGATCGACTGTCCATATGTCAGTGAACGCGAGCTTTTTTTTTCCACCGAAAACATACTTTTTATTTAGAAGAACAAAAAGTATAATCTTGTTACATAGAATTCGAAAAGCCCTACAAGGCCGAAAGAAAAGCATCAACATATAATACCTTGAGGTTACAACAAGCCACTCCCACTAACGGTATAAAACACAATTGCTAGAAACTAAAAATGTCTTAAAACAGATACTGAATTTAAAACATCAGGACCATATTCATACACACAACATAAAACTGTTTGAATAAGCAAGCTTTTTTTTAAAAAGATATCGGCTATGTTGCTGTGTTCCCAAAACATGTGCTAGAATTGAATGACATTGAATTCCTCCCAAAGGAACCTTATCTTACTTGCAATTAAATCATTCCATAATCGCTTTTGAGTCCCCAAAATATGAATACATTTTATGCCTTTGAAGAGAAACTTTCATTAGACCCCACAAGTCTAAAAGTTCAACTTGGTTGTTGGTTTCTATGCCAACACCTAATTTTCCTCTGAAACAATGATCATGTAAAGGTACAAAATCCAACACCTAATTTTCCTTTGAAACAATGATTATGCAGAGATACAAAAACCATCGCGCCCCATCAAAAAAACCCCATGGCTCCTAATGCATCACAAAAGAAATCAACTTCCTAGAAGCTTGTTATTGATAGTATGTAGTTTTTTTTGAATAGTGGGAAAATATATCATAACTCGGTTGTCAAATTAGCAGTGGGAAAAAACATCATGGTTGTTGACTCATCCTTATTACGCTAGGAAAACCAGGCCACCTAGAATTACCGTTGGTGGGTCAGTAAGGTAGCAAGCTTTCACTCCTACTAAATGCCTTTAAGACTTGGGTTGTGAACATTTTTCCTTACATTGCGGGACATACCCAAGCCCAAATTGATTGTTTGCAATTATGGTTTTAATAATTTTAGTATATATATATATATATAGACTATATCTTATAACATTTTAATTTCTTAACGTTCAATTTCTTGAAATTTTGATGTGACCCTTGCATATCTAAATTATGTATATTGATGGATCTAGATCAGCACAATCACCATTCTCCTGATGATGAACTACACTAAGTAGTTCTAAACACGTCGTTTAACAATTGATTATATGATTTTCCCGAATATTTTTTATTAAATTAGATATAGATCACATAAGTTTACACTCTCAAGTTTGTAGTTATGTTGATTAATTTATTTTGAATTCTCTTTGATTAAATTTAATTCTCAAATGACATATATGATGGTAATTTATTTATTTATTTTAAAGTTGCTTCTCAAATTAAATAGCATAAATATGTAGATTAAATTAAAATATTAATAAACATTGATAAGAAAATAGTAAATATCAAGGTATTTATTTTATAATACATTTCACATACTAAAAATTAATAAAAAATTAATTAAATCATATATATTTTTTTAAATTACTATTAATTATAAAAAATTAATATATAAATTAAATAATATTTATAAACATGACCATTTTTTAAATTAAATTTATATTTTTCCAATAAATCTCAATCTTCTATTAAAAACATTGTATAAATATTTAAATTAAATATTTACTATCCACATAAAATTTATTAATATTTTTTAAATTATAAAAATTCAATTCCAAAATTCACTGATCTAATTATATTAATTATGCCATAAGGCATTCCTTTGAGAATAACTCCCCTCCCATGCCATCTGTCAGAGCCCCAAGTTGGCACCAAGGCCAACAGGCGCCCATGATGTGCCATGCTCAATTGGTGGCGAAAAAATGACTTAGTGTTGCAATGAGAGTGCCCAAGTACAACGAGTGTGCCTACATGGAGAGACTCCTAGGTTTACAAAAGGGGAAGTGTGCACGAGTTAAGGGGCGCGCGCCTGGACGAGGCAAGGCATTGGCTATTGTGTTGGGCGAGGAGTAGTAGGCATAACACGAGAGCACGCTCGCTATTGTAAAACAATGGAGGACGTTATGAGGTAAGCACCGCCCATAGCAAGGGTCACTTAGGAGGAGTGTGCACTTATAAACACAAAGGCAACGAGAAGACAACGACATGGAGTACATGAAAAGCGAGTGACCAAGCGTTGGTAGCGTGTGCGACGAGCGAACGAAAACATGAGTGGCAAGGCAGACAAAGTGCCCAAGAAAGGGGCGTGCCCTCCCACCAAAGGGGTGCCCACATTCCCATAGGTAGGTTGGCCTAGGGGCATGCCCAACATTGAAGGGGTGCCCATATGCCCAAAGGTAGGTTGCCCCAGGGGCATACCCAACATTCAAGGGGTGCCAACAAAACTTAAAGTTTGGATAAAATAATGAAAATCAGCGTCAGCCAAGGTAATTAATAAGGGTCGAACTTGTAATTATTGAAGAGAGTCACTCGACCAAAAGTGTAGTAATAAAAATTACAGAATAAGAAGAAGTGTGAAGTTTGTGATATCGTAGAGTGGGAAATTTTGTAATATCATAGAGGGCACGAGTCTACGATATCGCAAAATATTAGGGAGATCACACATCGCAGAAAATGCAACAAAGGAGGGTGCAGGAAAAGTGTGGCTCACCCAGCAAGCCAAATGACCTGGGAAAGTTTCTTGTATCATTTGTTTTGAGGCAAAGAACTTGGGGTTTCTAGTCAAGTCAATGTGTGTAGGGTAGGACTGCACGACTTAGGAAAAATTGAGTGGACGTGTTTGCTAGCCGAGGCAAGGAAACTTCCATACCATTGTAACATTATGTTGTTGTTGTAAGATCATTTGAAATTTAATAAAAGAAGGGGTGAACTATTTTGGGGAGTTTCCTCCTCCCATTGTAAAGATGTGTTAATTTTCACATTTGTGATATCGTATTTTTGCAATGTACTATTGTTTTGATTTTTATTCCACATTTATAAAGTAAATATAAGTGAAGTAAACAAAATGAATTTCCACTGAAATATTGTAATGTCCCAATTGCCAAAAATTGGAATGATCGTGAAATTTGATCACAGAAAGACTTCAGATAAATTCTTCATCCTTAAACAGAAGATTTGCATGTAAAAAAACTTCATAAATTTAAGTCGTCAAACCATAAAAAAAATTCACAAATTAAACAACAAAATTTACAGAAAAACTGGAAAATAGAATCTGCAACTCAATAATAGACAATATAAACATGCAAAAGATCTTAGCCTTATTTTATTAATATAAAAAATACTAAAACAACAAACTAGAAATGGCTAAGGTAATGGCCCCAAATAGATCTACAATAATGCCACAAATGGCCTCCAAAACAAAATGAAAATCAATAAAATGCAACATGTGAACTCTAAATGGATCCACCAAAGGAAGAGATGGGAGCTCGTCCACTCTCACTGAATCACCCGAGGGTTTCCGTCCTCGCGATACTGCTGAAGTAGAGAACCTCATTCTCAAAACCTCACCACAAAGACTGATCTGGATTTATGCAGGAACAAAACATAATACACATATAACCATAAACACAAATATGTAGCGGAAATAATACTTCATTTCATTAATATCAAAGAACTGAAATTTGCTTACAGATAGAATGGAAATAAACTAGCTAGGGCGCTGGTAGCTTATCTCCGAGAAGCGATGTGGCAGCTACATGCTTATGAAATGCGTTATAATGAGGCTTGAGGGCCTATTTATTATCTAGAAAAAATGGAAAACCCTAAACATCCAAACCCTAACCCTAGGAGATGAAGCGCCAAAACTAGGGGCCCCGTTTGGGTAAATCGGTGTTTCAAATTCCCGGGGATGTAACTTTGGCATACAATCTCCGTTTGACGTGCACCATACCTTGTTAGAGAGATCTATCCAAGGACTACAAATTTTTGTGTGAGCAACATCGGTCCATGGACCGATGTTGCTCTTGGTTTTCCCAAAAACGTCATTTACGGCCTCAAAATGGCTCCGGAAGTTCAGGACCCGAAAAACTACTAAAAATAGTAAGTTGTGCCGAAATTGAAAAACTGAAAGAGACATTGGTGGGGCCCCATGTGGAATAGGCAGGTGGCCACCAATATCCACTTGGATCATTCCTTCCCCCTTAGGAAGCAATGGTCCACATTGCGTTGAGTTCCTCTATGAGATGAGGAAACATCTGTTGAACTTGGTCCCTGGTGAACCACTTGCCTTGGTGCAGGAGTTGGCCAGCTTTGACAAACCGATACAGTTGGATCTTTTGTTAGCGAGTGTTATTGATTTGCATGTCCATGATACAATTTGTGGTGGCCTGTTCCATGCAGTCTGGGTTTAACTTTGTTGGTGTGAGTTGTTCTGCAATGTTAGAGGTGTCCAGTAGAGGTGGGAAGTAGGGATGAAGGCGGTCCACATTGAATACTGGGTGCAGACCAAGGAATGGTGGAATATTGGGCTTGAAGTCATTGTTCCCTATAGCCTTGGTGACGGTGTATGGAAAATATCGGAGCAGGCCAAGCTTGCGGTGGGGTCCAGTGAGGCGCTCCTTCTGCAAATGTAGCCACACTTTTTCGCCCACTTGGAAGTTGTGTGGCACCCAATGTTGATCATCTCGTTGCTTGTACTTAGCATTGGCTCTGTCCAATATGTCATGAACCTATTGGAAGATGTGTTGAATGTGCTCGATGAAGTTTTCGCTTTGTCAGCTTCAGACTGGACATGAGCCAAATCGACCTGAGTAGCCGCATATGGCATGGCTACGTTAATGGGACATAGTGGCTAGAATCCCAAGCCCACCTGAAAGGGGTTGTGGCTGGTTGAGTTGTGGAGAGCTCGATTATAACTGTGTTGTACATAGGGGAGGCTCTCATCCCATGTGCATGGATGCTTTGAATTGTACATGCGCAGAATGTGTACAATCATCCTGTTGACGACCTCTGTCTGGCCATCAATTTGGGGATGGAAAGTTGTGGACTTGGTGAGCTTGGTTTCCAGCATTGACCAGAGGCTGGACCAAAATGCACTAAGGAACCTGCTTTCTAGTTCTGATATGATAGACTGTGGGATCCCAAAGTGCACCCACACTTGTTCAAAGAAGATTTTAGCAACGGCTTCTGCTGTCATATTCTTCTTGTAGGCTGCCATAATTGCCATCTTCGAGAATCTATCGACGACCACTAAAACATAGTCGTTTCCATGCTTAGTAGAAGGAAGGCCCAACATGTAATCCATGGAGATGGATTCTCAAGGTCGACTAGGGGTAGGTAGCGCAGTATAGAGGCCTTCCTTCTTTATGGTCAATTTGGCAATGGCATAAGCAGTGCAGGATCTAATGTACTTCCCGACATCCTGTCGAAGGTTCGGCCAATAGAAATACTTCTGCAGTACTGCCATTGTTTTATCGACCCAAAAATGCCCAATGACTCGACTGTAGTGTGCTTCAAATATCATCTTGGCATGCTCGCTTGAAGAAACACAAAGGTTTCCTAGGTGACATAACAGTGCATCTTGGAGAAGCGGCCAATCAAAAGTCTCGTGCCCACAAGAGTTGAGAACGATGGTTAGCGCCACGATCAGTGGTCGGCTAAGGCAGTCTGCAAGATTATTGGTGCTACCCTTCTTGTACTTGATGTTCAAATGAATCTGTTGCATATATGTAGAGCACTTCTGATGGCGATTGTTCTGCAACTTCCCTTGCATCTATATGAACTACAGGGACTGGTGGTCTGTGTGGATGATTGTTTCCTTCCCCAAAATGTAATGCTTCCATTGTCGACAAACCTACACAATGGAATACATTTATTTGTCATAATTGGGATACTTTCAAATTGTGTTGGATAATGTCTCACTGTGATATGCCACTGGATGCCCCTATTGAGTAAGAACTGCCCCAATATCATAGTTAGAGGCATCTGTCTTGATCTCAAATGGTTGTTGCAAGTCTGGTAATGTGAGCATTGGGGCATAACAGAGGTGATGTTTCAATTCTATGAACGCATTCTGTTGAGATTTCGACCAAAATAAAATTTATTTTTCTCCTCCCTTGGTGGCTTGACTCAAGGGCGAAGTGATATGAGAGAATCCCAACACGAACCTACGATAGAAATGAGCAAGACCCAGAAAGCTACAAAGCTCCGTTAGAGTAGTTGGGGCTGGCCAATCCTGAATGACTTCGACCTTGGTTGGATCCACATGCACCCCCCTTTTATCAATAATGTATCCCAGATATTGAACCTGGATCATGCCAAAAGTTCACTTCTCCAAATTGGCACACAACTTGTGTTTTCGCAGTGTTTGGATGACTTCTTGAATGTAGTGGAGGTGCTCTTCCCAACTCTGGCTGAAGATCAGAATGTCATCCAAGTACACCACTACAAATGAGTTGGTGAATGGCCATAAGATGTCTTCCATCAACCTCATGAAGGTTGCGGGAGCATTTGTCAACCAAAAAGGCATGACCAGCCATTTGAAAAGGCCCTACTTGGCTTTGAAGGCAGTCTTCCACACATCAGAGGGTTTGATTGGTACTTGGTGATACCCAGACTTCAAATCGATCTTGCTGAAATATTTCGCCCCTTTGAGTTGGTCTAGAAGGTCATCCATTCGTGGGATCGAGTACCTATTCCAGACAATGATCTTGTTTAGCGCCTGATAGTCAATACAGAGTCTCCAAGTCCCATCCTTATTCTGTACCAACATGATTGGGTTCCCACAGGGTGATGAACTTGGATGGATGTGACCTTTCTGTAGCACCTCCTGAATCTGCCTCTTGATTTCATCATTCTCCAGAACAGAGCACCGATAGATTGGTCCTTTGGGTAGCGGCACACCTGGTGTCAAATGAATGGGGTGCTTGACCTGACAGTGCAGAGGAACCCCCGTGGGTGAGGTGAAGATGTTCTAGTACTCCTCTGCAACCTTGTCCATTTGTTTTTTTCATGCAGAGGAGCCCTGTCTGGAGATCGTGGCCACAGTCTTCTTCTTGCCCTGGGGGTGGATCATTAGGAAAAAAAAAATTCCTATTTTTGGAAATGAGCTTATTGCATTGTTTTGCAGTAACCAAAGAGATAGCGTTAGGCGGTGGTACCTCTGGCATCCTATACAGCTTATTTCCCAAAGTAATAATAATAGCGCAAGGTCGGTACTCATACACATCATGTCTCTTCCACAAGTATGGTTGGCCTAATGATACATCGTAAATCGTATTTTTTACCCGTGAACAAAGAGATAGCGTTAGGCGGTGGTACCTCTGGTATCCTATATAGCTTATTTCCCAAAGTAACAATAACAGCGCGAGGCCGGGACTCATACATAGCATGTCTCTTCCACAATTATGGTTGGCCTAATAATACATCAGAAACATCAAGAGGAGAAATGTCACATAATACCTCATCTGTGAAGGGCTTGATGCTATAGGGAAGACGACACTACTAGCTGATGCAGAGATCCCGTCCTTAGTGAAGCCACCCAATGGTGTATGGTTGCGGGTGTGTTATGGTTAGAAAGCCAAATCGCTTCACAACATCTGCTAAACTGAGTTTCTTTTGGCTCACATTGTTGACAATGAACTGTAGCAGGGAACCCTTTACCCACATCTGGGAGTGGAAGAGACGCTCCTCCTCCTATGGATCTTTCGGTTCCTCCTTCTGGATCTTCGCAGTGGCAACAATAGCATTGGGCTCTGCATCAATAATCTATTTCCCTTTGTCATTTCCTTTGTCAGGTTTTGATTCAGAGTCAGAGCATGCATATGACTTAGAAGACCTCATCTCGACCACTGGGGACTACTTGGCTCGACACTCACTTGTGTTGTGAGTGGAGCTCTTATGGAACTCACACCACTTTCCCGTGTCCTTCTTTGGCTTTGTGGTGTTGTTATTTTCTTGTGGCTTTGACAGTTTGTCTTGGGTGGCCATGCCTTGGCTTTGTCCTTTGTTTTTGCGGTTTGGGGGCACCTTTCCCTTGCTTTTGATTCACACATCCAAATTCTTGCTTCTTCTGTTTGAATTTTTGCTCAATCTTGGCAGCATACAGGTATGTCGTACCAAGCAGGGAGATGTCAAGGAACTCCATTTCCTCCTGAATGTATATGTGCAGACAACTGCGATACTTTAGCACCAAATTCTTCTCTAAATGTTTGATACCCAAATTTTTGTGCATGGTACGAAATAGATTTGTCAGCTCATTCACATTTTGATCCCTTTGTTGCCGCAGCGTGGTCCATTGTATGTACTTGTCCTCATAGCTCCCCACGAGATAGTATTGCTCCTTAATGGCATCTCGAAAATAATTCCAAGTGGGTATGGATGATAACAGAGAGGGTTTTGTCTCGTTCTTTTTCTCATAGTAGGTTTCCCACCAATCCTTGAAATGGGGGTAGCTTTGAGGAGTGAAAGAATAATCTTCTCCCGGTTGGAAAAGTCATGAACCAAGAAATATCCTTCTAATAGATTCAACCATATATCTATGGCATTTGCATCTATTTGACCCTAAAAAATGGGAATGTCAAAGCTTACTTGTACCTTAAAGGGAGTTGCACCTCCAGAGTGGCTACTGGATGTAGATGCACTGCCGGTGGGCAGTCGTTGAAGGATCTAGGCAAAGTTATCCATCATCACGTTCCTTTGTTTTTCAAGGGCCTCCTCGAGCAATATTTTGATAGGATCTCCTGATCCCTCATCTTTCTTTTCGTCCCCCATGGGCGATCGTCAGGGTTTGCAAGGCTGATCTTGCAAAGGTTCCACCAGATCAAGCCCTAACTCCTTATTCCTCGACCTCGTTGGGGACATGCAAAGAAGGATCGAGAAAAAGCAGACCACTCTGATACCACTAATCCAGATTTATGCAGGAATGCAACAGAATACAAATATAACCATAAACACAAAGGTGTAGTGGAAATAATGCTTCATTTCATTAATATCAAAGAAATGAAATTTGCTTACAGATGGAATGGAAATAAACTGGCTAGGGCGCTGGTAGCTTATCTTTGAGAAGAGATGTGGTGGCTACAGGCTTCTGAACAGTGTTATAATCAGGCTCAAGGGCCTATTTATTATTTAGAAACAATGGAAAACCCTAAACATCCAAAACACTAAACTTAGGAGATGAAGCGCCAAAACTAGGGGCCCCATTTGGGTAAATTGGTGTTTCAACTTCTCGGGGATGTAACTTTGGCATACAATCTCCGTTTGACGCGCACCATACCTCGTTAGAAATATCTATCCGAGAACTAAAAATTTTTGTGCGAGAAACATTAGTCCATGGACCCATGTTGCTCCCATTTTTCCCAAAAAATGTCGTTTAGGGCCTCAAAACGGCTCCAGAAGTTCAAGACCCGAAAACTGCTAAAAATAGTAAGTCGTGCCAAAACTGAAAAACTAAAAGAGACAATGGTGGGGCCCCATGTGGAATAGGTGGGTGGCCACCAATATCCACCTGGATCAAAGACAATACACAAATCCAAGATATATCCAAATGACTTCCTCCTCCCCTTTTATAGATCTGATGGATAGATCTCCAAGCCTCTAAAATCATCTTATTTTATTATTTTATTATTATTCTAGAAGATCCTCCATTGAATTTATCTTAGTGAATTTTTAATTTAATTCTATTTCTCTTAAGTCACTTTTTCGCTTTTTCCTCCAATTAATTATTTTTCCTTTAATTAAATGACTAATTAACATTATTTTTAATTAAGGAAAATGGTAAATCACCCACCATACTATCCTTGGAAATTATAAGTCACTTCTCAACATCGTGTCCTGAATATCTTCTCATTATGGTTCCAACGAGCTATTACACTTAGGTGTTTCATCAAATAATATTCTTGGAATTCCACCTCAAGCATAATTAATTAATTTAGGCTCGATAATAATGCTAATTTTGTAAGGTTGTCAGATTATGATAGAACGAAAGACAAATTGTGTGGATGATGAAATATGTCAATCGAATGCCATCAGATCTAGTTAAAACTCCTCATAACTCCCCTGGAACCCCTGATAACACGAACCTCCTCCAATGGCCTAGGCATCCCCTATCCTGGAAATCCACCTTGGTTGTACCATGGAGGAAAATAAAAATGGGGACATTACAAAAATTGAAGTAAAGAACAACTGAATGAAATCTTACTGTGTGACACAGTGCCCATAGTGGTATTAAGGAGCCACATCGTGGGTCTGTGACACCACCTGTGCCATCATGTGCCATTGATTTTGGTGTTAGACGATAGAAATAGGGTCTTCCATCGGATCAAAGACTAGTATTAGTTAAATAAAATTTGTAACGAGAATATCTACCACCATTTCTACGAGATTTTCCCTTATCTCAAATTTTCTCATTTAATCACAAACTAAGCAATTCATGAAGCCTTTTACGGGCATGAAAACGTCCATGTGATAGACTAAAATTTGATGCATGACTTGTAATGGCCAGCTCTAATTTAGGCCCTAAATCTCAACCCCCTGTAGCAACCATTCTCAAAATTGTGGCAGTTCTGAATTACAAGCTCACAATATTTGTTCCATATTTCTCATCTAAGGGTTCCCTATGGGGAAAAGGAAGAGGGTAATGAGTAAGAATGTGAAAATGGTGTTAGAAATGGGGGAAAAATTTATAGTGGACTAGCTATGAATTTGGCTACTCTTCTGCTAGATTAGCTGAAGATATAAAGGAAGACAAGCTAAGAATTACCTCAACTACAAATTCCTAAATGTGCCTTAATGAACAATGTAGGAGCCCAATGTTTCAAGGTTTCACTTTTATTTGATATCAGGTAATTTTTCTTCTGCATGTACTATTTCTTATTATTGTGGTAGTTCGTTTGACATAGTTGTTCCATATTTCTTGTCTGAGGGATCCCAATGGGGAAAAGGTGGAGGGTAATGAGGGAGAGAGCGAAAATGGTGCTAGAAATCGGGAAAACCCCTATAGTGGACTGACTGTGGCTTCAAATTCTCTTCTTCTAGATTAGCCGAAGTTATAGCGAAATATGGGCTAAGAATTACTTCTATTACAAATTCTTGAATGTGCCTTAATGAATAGTGTAGGAATCTATAACAACCCAGGGTAAAATTTCCATGTAAATAATTGGACATTATAAAAGGAAAAAATCAAACTAAGGTCATGGGACACGTATTCCAAGTTGAATTAGGGGAAATAATTAAAGTGGGAATCACTTGTGGTTATTATTGGCTATGGAAATTGGCATTGGCATTGGAAAAGGCAAGGGGCAATAAATGGAAATTTAATATAAGAAATAAAGGAAAATAGGAGAAAAAGAAGTTGAAGAGCCAAGAATATGAATGCAAGGGAAAATGAAGGAAAGTGAAGGAAAATAAAATGAAAAGGAAATAAAAGAAGAGAGAGAACGTTCTAGAATTCTCACTTAGACTCTTTGGACACTCTTGGAGCATTCTAGCATTCACTTCGACATTGAGGCATTCTCACTTGCACTTGGAGAGAGAGAGCACTTAGACATAACTAGCAAGCAAGAAATCAAATAAATTCATGGGCAATGAAGAAGAAGGTTGAAAAATTAGCTACAACAGGATAACATTTCAGGTAACAGGTTGCATGTATGGTTTCCTTGCTGATATTTGAATGCATGGTGCATGCATTTGGCCATTTCGTTACTTTGTTTTCATTTCCATGGGATTTTCTCGGATTGGTAGTGGTTTCAACCTTGCCTTTCCATTTCCTCGATAGTCATGATGTCGTGGGTTCCCTTTTTTATTGAGCTTTGGATGGTTGGTTGAATTTAGGTCCTGGTTGAGGTGGTCTCGTGAAAATTCCCAAAGGTTGAGGGTGGATATGGTGCTCCTCGCGGAACTCTTAACAGATGGGTGGAGGCATGAAAATTACTCTGGGTATGGTGAATAGAATCAAAGGCATCCAATATTGTTTTGGTATTAGTGATTTATGGACCAATTTAGGTGAAATCATTGTGGTTGAGGGTAGAGGTAGTTTAGCCTCTTGATTTCCATGTTTGTTTTGTTTTGGTTTATCCCATGTGATCCCACATCCATGCTTGGAATAGGGCATGGGTGAGATTGGATTAAAGAAATATTTGGTTCATCCCAATTTATGGTCGGGTGGTTCGTGGAAGTCCGTGACTTGGTTGGCTTCATGCATATGTTATTATGTGTTATTTCTTATTGATATCAATGAGCACATGTATTGGTTGTTGTGTTGATTCTATGACTAGCTATATTCAATTCATTTGGGTTAAATGTTGGTTATATGCATGGCATATTCATGTTGTATAATGTGCTCTTGTTATGAATCTTGCTTGTGGATTCATAAGTTATTGAATGGTTATGTGAATGCATGGGCTAACTAGTGTTTGATGCAACTAGATGACAGAGAATTAATCCTTCTTGTTGATTATATGATGAAACTAATGGAAATAGTGAAAAACATTATGCATCCATGACTTATAGTTACCATGGACCCAAAATGTTTGTAAAAATGAATAACATGTGCAGGGAAAGTTATACCCCATTTCAGTAACTACATCTTGGAAGTTGGGTCATGCATAGTAACTCTCAGCTCATATTTACCCTAGTAAGTATGTTAAAGTGGGTAGATGTGGGGTGGCGTGTTACAAAGACCAATGTTTCAAGGTTTTTCTTTCATTAGATATCAGGTAAGTTTTATTCGACATGTACTCTTTCAAGTCCCACCATAGCTACCATATTTGCAAATTTTATTTTTTTATTTTTTCCTCATTTTATTTTCATTGGAAACATAATTAATTTTCGTGTACTCGAATTCCTAGACATTGGGAAAATGATCTTTAACTAGAATCAGCACAGTTCGTTGACCTATCTTGGTATTTACGAAATAAACTGATTTCCCAATATATGAACTGAGTGTTGGGTGTAGTATAGGGTATATTAATGGACCAACATTTAATTTTCAACCTAGGGTCCATGTACTTCAAGACACAACACTGGAAATGACAGAGAGAGACTTCAACAACCTACAAAAAAAAACCCTATTTTGTGTAGAAACTACTCACACCTTTGGATTCCTGCACTAGTTAATTTCTGCACTCAAAAGCAATCTTTAGAAATGAAATCATAAACAACAAATCACTAGAAAATTTGGCCCAATTTCCAACGGCCACTTCATCGCTATTCCGAGCACATAGTCGTTGCAAGAGCGATAGTTCGAGAGACAAGACGAAAACATGGTTAGCCATAACGTCGCAATTCCAATGCTTTGACAAAGTGTCGTCGATGCGATCGACACTTTTTCCGTCGTTTCCAAACAAGAGTGTCTCTCTTCCGACCTTTCCCCACATCGATCGCTCTTCTTAACATTTGTAAACTATCGCAATTCCGACGAAATGTGGTCCGACGTTTTGAAGGTCGCTCTTCGACATGTGTACTATCGCTCGTCCAACGTTTGCAATTGCTGCAATTAAGACGCCTTACAAAAGTGTCGCAAGATCGACGCATTGCCAAAAGTGTCGCAAGACTCGCACTTTCGTGCAGTGCTGCATACCGAGTGCGAGGAAGAACTATCGCTAATACCGCAAACGGACATTTAAAAAATTTAATGTGGACGTCACAAGACCGACGAAAAAGGGGAAATCGTTCTCAAGGCGTCGAAGACCCCGACCCCCGCTCTATAAGGCGTAGCGGAGGCCGACGCTTACAAAGCGTCGCGATACCAACAACGAGGTTCAATTTAAAAAAAAATGAAACTTTAAAACAAGACAAAGTAAAATCTCCAATAGTTGTCGAGTTATGAATTTAAGGTTATATCATTTTAATTTATGTAAATCGTGGTAGTTTAAGTGAAGTGTTATAGGATACTTTCTACCCCATTCCGAAGTTAACGCGGATGGGCGTATGGTAGTTAGGGTAATTCCGAGTAAACGGATGGACGATGGTCATGTAATTTATATAGAGACCCTACCCAAATTCTGTTAAGCAAAACGGAGACGATTGCATTTAATTTTCATATCGAAACTGCTCTCTCACTTTACTAGGAGGATGATGTAACTAAAGTCTTATGCATTCTTACCCAATTCCGACCACGTAAAATCTTTGAGGGTCTATATCGTATTTAGAACACATAATACAAAAAGTATTGGAATACCGTCAATATGTCTTAGCATGGACTTTATTGTCATGGAATTATTGCCTTATCATTTTACATCGTCGATAATGGTGGAAGGAAATTATTGTGATAAAAATAAAAATACTAGAATTGTCTACTATTTGCAACAAAATGCCCTAAAATTAACAACATGATAGATAGTGGTAACAACGAGAAGCAAGGAGATGGCAACTCCACTAGTCAATCTCATCGTAGTACAATATGTCTTCTCACCTCCAACAGTTTCTCATAATGGCGGTAGCACACATCAAAAATCTTCTAGTGATAATGGAATGCCTTAAATCTAGTAAACAAAGTTAGGTATCCAAATATTGAAGTGAATCCATAAATCTCAATTTGACTACTTTACTTGTTTTTATAAATGAAACACTCAAGAAAACTTACAAATCCAAAAACTTCACTCCAAGGGCTAAAAGTAGATTATACCTTTCGCATAGATGTATGAGACATGATCCATGTACTTAAAATTGATATCAACCAAGAGGCATTTCTTAGCTTTGTTTTTTGGTAGATAACATAGTGAGGGGCTGAAAATTTCTGAAAGCTTCCATGCATCCGTAACATCTTTCGGGAATTTTCATACTGGTTTAGCTACCCTCATCACTCAAATTGATAGTAGATTACAGATGACGGATGTTTTTCGAGCGTAACAAGAGCCATTTCTGTGTTTCACTGGAAACATTATTTAGAAAACACGCGTTTGTGCAATCAATCTCATACCAAAGTAGCATATATTCAGTTTCACAATGACCTAATGTCATCATGTACTCAACAGAGTCAATTTTTGAAGTGCTCATCAAAACCTCAAGCCTCAAACTATCTTTACAAGTGAGCATTTCAAGTCCGATTTAGAACAAACTCCGTTAGAGTATTTCACCGAAATCAGAGTTACATATCTTCTAATGCTCATTTAATATAGAGATTAAGATTCCGAATCTATGATGTTACTAGTTGTTGCCAGTATTTTTATTGTACTTCAGTGCCATACCCAACTCTAGTAATAGTAACAAAAATGTTGAATCCTGATCGAGCCTCCATCCATGGGATTTTAATGTCCTTAGATGTGAGATTCACATGCCAAATTGAATCATTTCATAGAATGAATCCACTGCATATTACCGCTTTCGACTATGCGCTAAGTATCAATTTTACCAATTTGGCCAGCACTTTAATATAATCCTAATTACATCAAATTTGAGTCTAACCCTAAGTGCATGAAAATTCTGCAAAAACCCACTTACGTAACACAGTCTAGGAGGGTTAACATGCCTATGAAGTATTTAAACATTGTTGAGGGATAAGAATAGTTGGACTTTTTGCCAACTAACCAAACTCACTTTTTGAGCTCACTTATAGTAACTTTCTTTCTACTCGTAGATGCTCTCTATAAAAATAAAGTAGGTGGTCCAATCAAAAGGAGAAGGGGACTAGTTGCGTGTTTCATTCCCTCTTTTTTGTCAGCCAGCTTTCCAAGAAGAATAAATCTACTCTGAAGCATGAAATTGATTTTGTTGTCAGCCCCAACTACCACTTTGATATACATCACAATGTGTCATAGTTTACGCGTAAGCCCTCTATTGAGAATGGGCAGCACTAGAAATCCCAAGTAATTCCCTCATCCCCTTAAAAGACACTCTAAATATAACTAGAAATTTCAAATGAGTTAGTAAGGAAAATTAGCAAAGATATAACGTATCCGTATTGAGCCAAAAACACGTGCATTCACAACAAAATTGGGATGGATAAAACTTAAAAAACAATTATGGACTTTTGAAGAAAAATCGTCTTATGCAGTACAAAATGAAAGAAGCATTGGCATACTACTATGTTTACAAATTGAAGGACGGACAGAGTGAGTCTCGCAGGCAACATACGATTACATGTGGAGACCACTAGATCCTTGTACCCACAATATCTAGTGACTTATAAAATGATGTGCCACAAACGATTCCTTTGTTATGCATGTAAGAACACCACTCAGTATAATGAGGGGAGATGGGTAATATTGTTCGAGAAGCGCATTTATATAGAGAGTGGTCCAAGATTGTGCATTTATGGAAGATACAACTGATTTTTTTGCATGAAACATGTATCCAAGATTTCAATGTGCCTCAGTTTTAGAGCCCATCGATGATTTACTTTCATAGAAACCTAAAATTTCAAAACAAAACACATTGAAATGCATAGTGATCTTCCATCATGAATATCATAAATACTAACCTATTTTTGCAGTCGGCATGAGATACCATAAGAGGCCCACATGGCTCGTACCACCATGCTGATTCTCCGGCACAACATTTTGCAAAGCCAAAATTTCTCCCCGAGACATCCCTCTCTACCAAAACTCGGAAGAGATGGTAATGGATGTTGAAGTGAAGGCCTCGCGATTCGAGTATGGAATGCCATTATTTATTTATTATAAAAGTCCCATGAATAGAAACCTCGAGTCCAATGTACAACCTACAGATGCGCTGCCACAACATCATTTACCCCGGAGAGCGACCATCTCGTGCTCGGTACCGCCTTCCGATCAACCGTAAATACACCCCACATGTTTGGGGTAAGCCCATATGGAGCTCTTATATTCAGCCTTTTCTTGGAGATTGGAAAAAATACAATACCGAGTATTAATCATACATCAACTTCCCTTTATGTTAAGGGAAAATTTAAAGAGTGCATAAATATTCTGAAATCCCAATCATAGTTTCTAGAAAATTTCAACGAGCTTTTGAAAATGAACTACATCCTATTTAAAACTACATCAAATATTTAGGCAAATCATTTTTTTAAATGAAATTGGTGAATTTTTGTTTCAAATATAGAAATTTAAACCATGAGAATAATCTAACTCCCTAGGATTTTCCCTATTTCTCATGAAAATCCCCAAAATGTATAAAATTATAACACCCATAAACCCCAAAATTAAGTACAATAATTAAAACCTCCACACCTCTCGAATTTTGCTATATCGTAGAAAAGAGTAGCATCCATCATCATGGGAAAGCAAAAACCGGACTTCTCCTTATGATACAAAACGTGACTGCAGATAGATGTCTTATGGGCCGAGTTGATTCAATCGATCAAAGGGAAACACTATTCAGCCTTCTTCAATATTGCCAAAATGTGCTGCGGGGCTTGTTTTCCCGATCATTAAAGTCCATATTTTCATCACATAGAGTCAGAAGTTGGGGTTCATTACGATCGTGTCCAATGCCTATTGCGAAAGCTCCTGGACATCCAATCCAATATGGGAACCTGCCAGTATACTCGTTCCCATTAGAGATTGTAAATCCTTGCTTACGGCTTTAATTCGCAAGTTCAAGAGCACTAGAACTAGATTCGAGCTTGATTTAGACTTGGTATAGTTGTCCTCTCGATTTGTATTCGATACAACACTATACTTGTGCTTCAACGCGTACATAAGTTTCCGCAAAGAATGGGATCTTCATCTATGGGGACTCTATGGATCTTCCCTCAAAAACATCCCGAATATCCGATTCATTTTCATTCAACCGATCATGCAAATCCACCCTCTGTCTTGAGCACGTCAAAGCTAGAACCCGAAGGCTAGTTTTTCAAAGCAATTTATGGTGGGGGTAAAGCATCTGTCTTCCGCATCTTGACTATTTAAGAGTTTAATTGGTTTTTTCAGACACTAACCATAGAATCAAATGAATGATGCGAATCTTGAGAAATAATAAACAATAGTAAGGCCATTATTTATTGGTTTGAAATAATAAACAACATGCAACAAACCCACATAATTAGTAAAATTATTTAAAGACAAAATAATTCCTACATATTAAAATATAAAGTTATAACATACTAGACTCATACTCGAACATAACATCTCTTGTATCAATATTCTTCTTACGTATCTTCTTGATCAGTCATCCAAGCCGATCGAAGCATCTATATCAACATATGATTTAGAAACGGTGTTGAAAATGATCAACCATGTCATCATCATCATCAATTATGTCATTTTCAATAATATCCTCATCGACATCATCCTATCAATAATTGTTGCCTCATCTCCTATGCTCTGGTTCATCTTCTAATATATCTTCTTCATATGATCAATGCATCTTCCTCAAGCTCATCTTCCATCGCATCATCTTCTTCTTGATCAATATCATCTTCTTCCTCTACACAGATAATATCATACGGCCTTCCTCTTGGATCATGTCTTATAATAGCAAATGAACATTCGTTCTCACCGGAACCTCTCGAGTAAAAGACTTGTTCACATTGGCTTGAGAAAAACATAGCGATCTTTTCCCTTTGCTTCAAAAGCTGCGATGTTTTAACCATTGGAAATCTGACATTGTCATGTTGAATAAGTGTTCTATCATCATCATGATCACATTCATTCGTAGCCTATACCAGTTTGATGTCAAACAAAACTATTTTGAAGGAATTAAAGTCACACTCAACTATATACATCTAAGAACCCATAACTTAATATCTATTTTCGTATTCTCAGGATGTCCGTCACTCCTGGGAGGAAACATTAGTGATCTTGGAATACTATAGTTATCCCACTTATCTGGGAAGTTTCCTCATTATCATCCAATTGCTTAACACTGAAATTTACGACCATTGCACTCACATATGTGCCTTGTGGTGTTTCAACACAATATGCCAAACATGACAATATGCATTCTCAATTAATAATTAATCATATAATTTACACAGCATGAAAATTATACGAAAAATCAAACTTATTGTCACATTATAAATATAGTATAAAATAAGTAATGAATAAAATAGGTGAATTAATTGTCTCACCTTCTCTTCTATCTTTCAAAACCATATGCTAAATCGATTTTCCGTCACTGTAACGTTTCCATCTCCACTAAGATACGCTTCTCTAATCAATTCGAACGGTAATTTGCCATGATAACCTCACCGATCGTTACGTGCTTTACATGTTTCAATCCATTCACTCATCCACTCTAATATTGTTTGACAATGTATAAAGTAGTGCCTCATAATCTTGAGCACCTGAATAAATAAACAAAAAAATAATTCACCAATATTAATAAATATAACTTAAAACCATGGTAAATTATATTAATTAATAAACTATGAGAGAATAAAGACCTAAATGAATATAATGATCATATACATGATGTAAAAAAATGAAACATTATATGTATTATACATAATAAATCTTTTACCTCTCACTTTCTTTCATTCTACCTTTTCCCAACGTGTGCTCCACTTCAAATTTTTGATGGAGTTCACATCCCAAATGAAATCCATCGCCTTCATCGGTGCAATTGCGTCCCCTAATATAGGAAGTATAATGACTAATATACACCATGGATTGATATACCACATATCCCTCTCCACCATATAACCCTCGGTCGTTTTCTTTGTCTAACCAAAGCCTTCAAGGATTTCGAATATGCTCTCGACCATCCACATTGACCTTGTGTGTCCTGGTCCACACATTTCAATATCCTCAACTTGGTGTATCAAGTAGTAGTATATTGTGCATTGAAAAATGTTGGAGGTAGATACTTTTCCTTTTCACAGCATTAGCCGAGGAATTTCTCTCTTCCAATACTTTATTTCATCTTCGATGGATTTCTTTTAATGACAACCATCTCAAAATCATTACGCAAGGTTATTTCTAATGAAACATAATATATATTTCATTACAAGTAAATTAATACATCATTTCATTAAGTACGAAAAGAAATTGTAGCAATTAGATTTTGCGTATAAATCAAAACTACTTACCTCAAGTATTTACTAAGACCATATATAACTTGATATTTGACATTGTTGTCGAAGTCTAGTTTGGGAGAGATACGGAGTAGAACATACTATAACAATAAAAAAATGAATCGTTATTGGTTTCCAAATTAAATGAGAAAAAAGGAAAATTTAAAATATGTATTCACGCAATAACAGTACAAAAACGATATACCAAAATTACTTAACAAAGGTATGCCAATCATGTGTTTTCACGCCACTAAAGTCACCTTTCTTCGTTAAGATATTATTTATGTTTGAAGCAAAACTTGTTGGAAATTTAATTCTTCTAACCACCTCTTTTACATCATTGCTTTGTTGTTACTTGTTAATAACCATGGAATATTATTAGTAATTTCAACCTCCATTGTTATTTGAGTCCGTCGTAACGTACTTTTCATCGCATGATTCGATTTCTCAATGTTAGCACAATTTTTGTCATTTTATCTCTATCATGTGCACCATCTATGGTTTTGCCATAACGTTCTCGTCATCGCATTCTTCCCGAGCATGCATTGTATCAAACAAATGAGCTATTTTTAGGTCCTCATAGTAGGGATCCCTCACGAATTGAGAAGGATAACATTTCATTCCAAGTGGAAGTACAATATTAGTACCTTCACCGCGACTTTAATATGACCTGTGATATCAAGAATAAAATAAATCGATATTTACAATATTAATTATAAAATACAATAAATTAAATTCATTAGTTAAAACAAAAATTCCAAACATTACATAAACAAATATATATATATATATATATATATATATATATATATATATATATATGTATATATATACACAAATTATGTACCGAGCTTGCTTGACGATTATTAATTCAGCTGTTATATTCCAACGTTCACAACCGTGTAGGTGTCATTCTTCGTGGTTTTAATCCCAAGCTTTCTTCTTTATCATTGAAAAGATGTTTTTCGACGAAGTACGATACTTATGGTTCCTAGAGAGGAAGTGCCTAAACTCATCAAACACCATATTTCTTAAGTCCGGTCGAATGACGATACTTCATCTTAGGGGCCACAAACTGGACATGCAAATCTACCTCTTTTGTTTTGAAGACACACTAGCCAGTAGATGGATCAATAACAATTAATATACTATGAGATCATTTTTAAAAAACATGCAATATGGTATATCTAATTTTAGATAATTAGTGTATTATATTAAAGTGCAACGAAATATTACATACCACAAACATGTGTTAGTCTCCAGGGCATCATGAATTTTCCATACGAAGCATTCCACGACATTGAAATCTCTTACTTTTCGCTTGATTGGTTTAGTGATGTCATACATAGTGATGCCATGCCATAATCGTATTAGCTCATTGATAAAGAGTTCAATATATACATTCATACTCTCCGACTCGGTACTTACCTAATTGTTTTTAAAATTATGGTACATAATAATTACTACCATGAAGTATATGTATATATAAGTAAGTAAATAAATAAAATATATATTTTATGCACACACATGAGAGAAATAGGAAAGTTATACACATTCAAAAAAAATAATGTATCAGAAGCTACCCGGAGATAATCATATGCAACATTATGTGCTCCCTCTTTATTGACATACAAGGAAGAATGTTATGTGTTGATAACGAAAATAGGCCACACTAAGTAAGTAGATCTTAAGCTCTCCGAATGGATTGAACACCATCTGACTACCAATGAAAGCCTCGACATTACGAGTGGTTCATTTTTAAAATCTACATATTTTTTCCTTGTACTTTATCGTGCGAAATGCGAACCATCTGCGGTGCATTCGAAGAACTACCATCTCACTTCTATTCTTTGAAATGAATCCATAAACCGTGCTGCTAACGTTATCACACCGAACATTCGATGCAAACTGTAGTAATGGAGTGGGAATCAGAGTGATGAAGAACCTTTTGAGGCACCTTTAATGCATAGTCGATCCGTTCGATATCTACTCGTACCACATTTTCAAAGACATTACGTTTGCAACGCATGTTCTCCGTAATGATATAATATGATCTTTAGCACATGCATCTATAGTGTTATATTTCATTCTAAAGGTGTGTCAAAATAGCACGTAGATCTCGATATGTTCGAGGTAAAGTGTATTTGGCGATGCAGTAACAAATATTCACCCAACAATCTACAAACACAAACAAAAACTGAAGTTAACAAAATATTGTTCATATATATATATATATATATATATATATATATATATATATATATATATATATATATATATATATATATATATATATATTATTTCGTTACACACACACCGTGCGGGGTATGAACGAAGACGGACAGACAGACCGATAATAGACCCCGCCGAGCGTACGTGTCATTTCCGTAGCTAACAATTATTCCGTAGGTATCTTCGTTTCACAAAGCAGGAAGCTACTTCGTTAGTGCTTATGGTTAATCGCTAAACACTCTGCTCATTTTTAGCTTTCTGCGTAAAGTCCCAGCCAGAATCATAGTTATACCGTGTAAAGAGACCGAAACCAAGAAGTTTATCTCCTACTTTCAGACAGTGAATTTCGTATGCCCAGTCAGAGTACGAGGTCACAAGAGTTCAATTTGATTTAACTGGAAAGACACTTATCCCTATTTCCTCTCAAGGGTAGTTATGTATTTCTTTTATAAGAATGAGATTCTGGAGACCAAAAGAGAGCAACTGAGCTAGATTGATGTTTTTGTGGTTAGATCTCAAAAGACCTCCGTAATACTCTTGTTTTTATACAGTATTTTTTCCTTTAATGAAAGAAGATGAAAACTTTAATACGGATCCACAGCAATCTTGAGTATATTTGTGTGCTAATCTCGTGGTAGAGGGTGCCCTCATCGCCTTTGAGAAGCTGTGCACACGCTGTTTAGATAGGAAGTAACTTTATCCTTGTTTCTATGTTCCTATATCCCAAGTAGTTTTCTAAAACTTTATGTTTTTATGATCATTCACATCATGTGCATACTACTAAGCAGGTCTTGTTCTTATAGAATTATTCCTAAAAATATCAGCTAACATTGAATGAGACATGTGTAGTAGTATTCTAGAGCTTAGTTGCGATTTTCTAGAACTTTATGTTTTTATGCTCATTCACACTCAAATGTTATGCCTAGTCTTGTTCTTACTGAATTGTTCCAAAATATCACTAACACTTTGAATGAGATGTAGTATGTGGTATTTTAGAGATTAGTTGCATTTTAGTTCAGACGTATCACTTCGAGAGTTAGCTAGCACTCTAGTTCAACTCAGCTTCACGTATTTCAATTTTGATTGATTGCATTCTTGTTCAGCTTTGTTTAAATGTATTTCAAGTTTCATTAGTTAGTTGTATGCTAGATTACTCTATTCTATTAGACTTCAAGTGCCTTCTGATTATTTACAAACTACTCACTTTTCGTTATTGATCTCCTTTCAACACATCATCATATGGATAGGAATTACCGATATCAGTCCCGTGCTCTGATCGTTTCCGCAATCTCTTATAATTTTTCCACAAATAGCTTTTTTCCCCAAAACTATTCCAAAATATTTTCTAAATTTTCGAATGAGGCTTAGTAGTGACAATTTGAGTTGCGTGAGGAATGGATTAATTTCAGTGTCATAAGTTACATTTAGAGTAGAGTTCCTTTACATCACTGCTACAAATAATATTTTTCAATTGTGTTCCAACAAATTTCTCAACCATGGATGTAGATTTTTGGTGATATGTGTAAAGTTGTTGTTTACTTAGAAGTACATCATTGCATTAAAACTTATCATTTTTCCTCAAGTTATTCCAACATATTTCTAATGAATGAATTGGATTCAGTCAGTTCATGTTATGAGTTATCTTCTTGCTATGAGTTATTTTTTCTTGTTAAAGTTTTGCATCTTTACTGTTCTCAGGGTACATACATAGTTTAGAATAGGTTTTGCTTTTGTTTTTAGTGTGACCAACAACTTCTCTTTACCAACACTTAGTTATTTTCTTCTTTAGAAATAAAAACACAAAACCAAAAACATTACACTAAACACAACGTAGTGAGAAACAGATACCTAGTGCACATATAGTTCACTTCACTTACAATAGTTACTAGCCCCCGTTGACAGTCTATGACATCAATTAGGGCACTGAAGTTGAGCGGAACATTTTGAGCGCCATTGCCTGGGGGAAGTGTAACTAGGTAGGGTCTTACCTCCCAAAAACAAAGAATGAGTATGCGCATAGAGAAAGAGACTCAAGGGAGTAGGAATTTATAGAAAGCTAAGCTTGATTCCTAGAACATTCATTTGAGTCACACCAAGCACCAAGAGCTGCACACCTCCAACCCCAACCCACACTCACATCCCTTTTTACTGATCCTAATTTCCGGTAGTAGGTCCAGATCGGGAGATTCCATTAGGGAGACCCTCCACTTATCCATCAACCGTCTTAGAAGACTATCTGTGGACCCCAAGCCTAGAGACATAAACTTTTCAAACCTGCAGAATCCCATCAACAAAAAGAAGGGGGGAGGAGAGAGTTACTGGAGGATTATACTATTTGAGGTAGAGGAGAGAGGAGAAGGAGGTAGAGGAAAGTAAGGTGGTATAAAGGGAGCGAAGAAGATATAACAGGGAAGAGAATGAAGCTCTTTGGGTTTCCTATAGTAGATGAAGAACTAATGCAACTATAGGAAAAACATTTCACCCTCTAGTCCCTTCCAAAACTTTATGGACTCAAATCGAAGATCCTGAAGGCACTTCCTATTTGAATTTGAAGTCCCTATGTAGAACCCTATGACTACTTACAAGATTCCCAAAAAATTAAACCATTCCCTTCAACATTGAAAGGAGCAACATTAAAAATGGTTTGATGAGTTTGATCAACAAGGTTCTATTAGCGACATGGGAAGACATGATACGGACATTTCTAGAAAGGTATTTGGATTACTTCATGCCGATGCCAACCATATAGGAGGAAGTGTTTAAATAGTTACAAAAAAGAGGAGTGAAAATTTGGAAGATTTGTTGGAGAGGTTTAACTATAACATCAAGAGGGAAAAAATGGAAAAACTTAGACCAATATATCTGCGAAAAGCTCTCTTGTTGAAGAACAATTAGGGATGAATGGTTAGATATCCTTAACATGATGGGAAAAGGGAGATATATCTCATTCACATTACGTGAAATAGCTGAATTATGTATCAACCTTTTCAAGAGGGAAATCTATAAATCGTGAACGACCAAGAGACCCCTGCTCTTGCATAGGGCAAGCTAAGTCCGTCTCGGGACGATGCAGCGGTAATCAAGGACATATGCTTGATGAATCTCAAATCTCATATTTTTAGGGAGTCTTAGTGAACAAATAGACACCCTTAAGTTACAAAACAAGCAAAAAACCTGGAAACCGATACTTAGCAATCTTTTGTCCCAAATGCGTAAAGAAGCATGTCTTGAGAGAATGTGTCCTTCGTTGATGCAAAAGTAGTAGAAACCTGTGTATTTGTTCGGAAAAACAAACCGCTGAGACCACAAGAGTTTATCCTTCACTTCACGGTCTGTAAAGTCGTCTTTCAGAATAAATCCCTACAAATTCCACGAATCTCTCCAATTTTGTCTACTAGAAGGCCTTGGCGAGGACCTCGAAAACACAAGGATTCCATGATCGACCAGTATAACTCAACCACCCTACCAAATTGGATTTCTTGCATGCAACTGTATCCCAATTCCACAAATCAATCTCAAACTTGGGCACAAGGAGCAAAAATCCCTATTGAAGATACTCTCCTGAGCATTATCAATATCCACCATATCTACATTTCCCTCCCCAACACAATTCTCAAACAAAATCCCTGGCAACAGAATCATCAAAATCCACAACATCAAAAATTCACCACTTCCATGCTTACCATTTCCTCGGAAGAACAAATCGATGCCGCCCAACCCATACCCAAACCCCAACAATAAAAAACTCCTCGAACACAGTTACATGATGGAAGGCCGAAACAGTTTCCAAATTATTTGATTACTCCTTTAGACTCAGTGATGTTCTAACTTAGGTACTAGAAGAATACTTGAAAAGAAGAAACTCTTGCAGTAATGCTACAAAGAGACAAACAACTCTAAGAAGATATTCTCGACTAGTGAATAAAAGTCTTGAAGAGAACACACCTTTCCGTGAAGACCCAAACATTGAAAAATCAAAAACAAAAAGAACCAATAATCTCAACTCCTATATTAAAGCATCATCAACATCCACTTCTGACACCCTCCCTTTCCCGGAAAAGATTACAAATTGATAGGTGTAAACAGCATAAATTATGGTGCCTAATTATGATTTCCTAGTATGGTCGAGAACTGTTTGTATTAATATCCCATTAGTTGCAAGCTACTCAAAGGAAATTCCAATCTTAGCAAAGACAATAAAGGAGTTTGAGCTATGAAGTACGAGGGAAAAAGAATAAGAGAGACAAAGAAAATTCAACGGCATAGGAAAAAATAGCAGATATCATGATGGGTAAGATTTTTATTCCAAAGTGATCTATGACCCAGAAATCCGATGTGTTAAAATACACATCAATGGAACTAGATCCCAAAACACACTTATTGATTTCAGGATCAGCTAATCAATATCATGAGTAGACAAATCATGAGATGAAAACCCGAAACTTCCTAATCTTCTTTTTATCCATAATTATTACAATTACGTGCAAGACGTGATTCAGTGATCAAAACCCGATGGGGTAATCGAAGTACATTCCATGGTGTCCCTAGATTCTTGGGATTATCGCGTGGATTTTATATGATCCCTAACTCTAAGAATAATCTAGGAGGGCATCCTATTATATTAGGAAGACCTTGGTTAGCTACAAGCTGATGATTTCATTAGTTGTAGATCCGAAAGTGAGTATGATACATCTTCTGATGGTAGTTCAACTAAGAAATTTACCTTGTATCCTTCGGAAGAAGAAACAATTACGAATTAGATGATACTCAATGGATAGAGGATGAAGAAGACTTACAACCTCTCTTCACAATTTCAGAAATTAGTGAAGATAGCCAAATTAAATATCTTAGAAAAATCTTGAATCCTCTTCGAATACTAAGCATGAACATATTTCACAGAAGAATCCAACATTGAGTTTTTATCATCAAGACACATGTGTCTTTATTCTATGGATAAATTTGGTATCTCTACAATTTGAGATATTTCCAGGCAAAACCTCAAACATAAACAAGAACCCTAGAGAAATCTCAACAAGAAGAGCTAGTCAATATATTATAGAGACATTCTTCTCGCATATGCATGGGAGTACATCGATATGAAAGTGGATAAGCCCTAAGACTTGCACTCATCACATCTACATAGAGGCAGAAATTGTAGGGAACCCAATCAAACAACCTCGGAGACGGATGAATCCAAATCTTAGGGAAATTGTTAAAGAAGAATGCGAGAAGTTGTTAAATGTCAACTTTATCTATCCCATTTCGAGATAGTCGAGTGGGTTTCTCATTTGGTAATTGTACGCAAAGAAAAAATGGTAAATGGGAGGGGGTAATGTATCGATCTACCAAGAATTAAAACAAAAGCTACTCTTAAAGATCATTTTTCCCCTACCTTTCAGTAGATCGGTGTTAGATACAGTTAGTGGCAAACAAAATTACTTCTCATTTTTAGATGTAGGTTTAGGTGGTTATAACCAAATTCAAGTAGCACTTGAAGATCAAGTAACAAAACCACAGTTTTGACTCCTGTCCTTTGGGTACCTATGTTACCCAAGTATATGCCTATTTGGATTATGCAATGCACATCACAACATTTTCTTTGAATGCGTATTAGGAATCTTTTCCGCATCTAATATACATGATTGTGTAGAGGTATACATGGATGATTTCACGCTTAGTGGAAACACATTTGAAGAAGCCTTAGCAAACTTGGAAATTTTTTTTAAAGAGATGTAAAGAAGCCGGAGAAATATTTTCCACTAAGTCTGTGAGAAGTGTTTTCATGATGTTTACATGAAGGAATTGTTTTGGGGCATCTTTATTTCGAGGATGGGATTAGAGCTTTGTCATGAGTCAAAAGTTGGAAAGTCATCTCTAACTTATCTATTCCAAGTTGTCACAAGATGTTAGTGAGTTTTCTCGGATTTACGGGATATTATCGAAGCGTTTATAGAAAAACTTCACCAAGAGTAGCATCTCCACTTGTCAAATTACTTACCAAGAATCGTAGATTCAAGTGGAATCCTGATTTCTGCAGTTAGCCTTTGAGACCTTGAAAACAAAAATCTCAGAAGCACCTATTTTAAGTGGGACCCTAACCGGGTTACCTTTTTCATATTTCAACAGATGCTCGTAGACACAGCCTTTAGAAGCAGATATTGGGATCAAAAAGACCCTTTGATTCCTTATGCCATCTATTATACAAGTAAAGAATTTGACAGTGACTTCCACGAGTTAAATTACTACCGTACTCATGAAAAAGAGTTTTTCAGTTGTTGTTCTATGCCATAAACAAATTTTAGACACTATAGTAACAGAGCTATGAAACTATTGTTCACACGATATCACTACTGCATAAATTAGATATCTAATGAAAAAAATCAATTACTCACCGAAGTAGTCATAAGATGGTTATTTCTTTTACAAGAATTCAACATTACCATTCTAGATAGGCAGTGGAAAATGTCAAAACACGATGCGATTTCTCTATCTGAACTCCAAAAGCTTATCAAAGACTAGCTTTGACCTGCAGTTGAAGATAAATTCCGACGATGAATATCTTTTTGCAATTTCTACTCAAACTCCTTGGTTTCACTGACATTGCTAATTATTTAGTTTCAGGGGAAATTTTCCTTCAATAATGACCTACAGTAGATGCAAAAGAAAAGATACTATTTATGACATAGCGTATATATATTCATGGGTTGCTGATAGAGTTATACCTAAAACGAGTCCAGTATTTTATCATTAGGAGATGTGTTCGGGAAGATGAGATGCTCGAGATCCTGGGCGAAGCATGTCATGATGAACCCTTGTGGCGGACACTTTGCTGATAGAATGATGATTTTATAAAGTACTTCATGTAGGATACTATTGCGGCATCCCTTTTTTTAAAGATGCTAAAGCAGTATGTCGAAAAGGTGTGCAAGGTCGCCAAAGGGTAGGGAAACCTTCTCCTTCGGGTGAGATGCCATTGCGACCTCATGTACATATTGAACCTTTTGAAAAATAGGCTTTAGATTTTTGTAGGACCTATTAGTCCTCCATCAGAGACACAAACATATATATTAGTTGCATTTGATTATGTCACCAAATGAGGTAGAAGCCAAGCCATTACTTTACACTGCGAAGCATACGCGAGTTAATTTTTTCTTTTTGATAATATTTTTACTCGTTTTTGGTGTCCCAAGGAAATTATTACATGATCAAGGGAGCTCAATTCCACATCAAGGCTAGTGGAACAAATGATGTGAGAGGTACAAAATCGCATACGTAAAATCTACTCCTTATCATCCACAAGGTATAGTCCAAGTGGAATCTACCAATAAATTCATTGAAGGGATCCTAACAAAGACTCGTTCATTTACATAGAAGAGATTGCAGACATGCTTCACTAGAAGCCTCATGGCGTCTATAGAACTACATGGAGAAGCACAACAGGCTATACTCCTTATGAACTTGTTTATGGAAAACAAGTTTTGTTTCCCATAGGAGTTTCGTATTCAAACTTTCAAAAAGCTGGCGGTTCAAACTGGTAGACTTGATCTAACGTAGGCAAAAAAGCATGCGGAGTTGGAGCTGCATTAATGAATTAGGATGAGATCAGTACAAGATACGCTCAGAAAACAAGTATAGTCCAACAACAAAGGACTAGATGGCATGATAAGTACATCAAGGAAGAAATAGAAGTTCAAAGAAGGTGAAGCTTTGGGCTCTCTTGTTTGATTCAAAGTTCAAATATTTTCAAGGTAAATTCCAAACATATTGGCTAGGGCCATATGAAATTATGAAATTGACAATGGAGCAATAAAAATCAGGACAATAGATGAAGAGAAGGTCACTTTTCTTGTAAATGATCATAGATTGAAGGTACATATCATAAGCCTGCTTTTCACTTTCAAGAGAAGAATGGTCAAGAGATTCCGGAAAAACGTTGATGTGAAGTTAATGAAGAAGAAGATTCTTGTTCTTCATCAACTTAATTAAATTTTCTAAACTAAAATGCATAAATAAAAATAAAATAAAATAAAATAAAAATAAATTATAAACATGAAAACTAATCCTTGATTAGCATGTTTTATATAGAAAGATAAAGTGAAAATCAGAATCCTTCGACACTTTAGATTTTCAAATTTGTTCTTTTTCCGCTGACTAACTATCACAAAATCATAAGTGCGTACTCATTTTCCACTTATGATCCATTTCACTCCATCATGTCTCACTTCATTCATGTTCATTCTGTATTTCATTCATCCATACTTCATTCACTCCATTCATCCATACTCCATTCATTTTCACTCCATGGTCCACCTCTATTCTCCATCTCGCATTTTTAAATTTGATCTTTTTACTATAGCAATTGAATAATACAAATCATAAGTTGCGTGAGCCACTTTCTTGATACTCCACTCCACTTACATTTTATGATCCATTTTCATTCCATTACATTCCTACTTCACTCATACTCCATTACACCATAGTCATGATCCATTCTAATTCACTTCATACAACATTTCATCTCCATACAAGTTTCAAAAGCTCTTTATAGGTATACATTCTGCAGCAGGATTAACGCACTATTCGTTGCCGCGGCACGTAGGGCATTCATGACCCATGAGATCCCAGAAAGGCAAACCATCCAAATAGAATCACTTGATCAACGAAGCCAAAATTGATCCTGCACACCTATGACAACAAGCAAAATCAAAAGGGGATTATGAAGATTGAAGAATCAATGATTTTCAAAAGAGGACAAAAGCAGTATATCAAAACCACAAGAAATTAAAGGAAAGGCAAAGGTAAAGTTGTGAAATTATTATGATGACAAGAACATGAAAAGTTATAGTAAGTAGTTAAGTCATGTATGATTCAAAAAGTTGTTTTTGATTGTTCGTGTTGATCATGCCTATTAAACCTATCATAAAAACTTTGGACAAAAAACCCTTCCATTCCGCCATTTCAAATCATCATTTAAAAACTTAACGATAAGTACTTCGAAGTGGCCTATTCGGTCACGTCACTTCAGCTGAAGTATTCAAAGTGATAATTTTGAATTTCTCACGAAATATTTCCGCGGTCTTTTCTTCCATGATGGCTCTCAAACTCATTAATTCGTAGTGAATCAGCCCTCACCATATTTCACTCATTCTACAACCTCTTCAAGTGTCATCCTTCCGTAGCTTTAATTCCTATTGCATAAACAGAGAAGGCACAGCTTTGGGGTAAAAACAACTCTCCACAGTACCATTTTCACCGTGAATAGAAGAGTAGTAAATTGAAGGTTGAGAAAAGAAGCCATGGGTTCTCATAGTAGGGTCCGAGATCAGTCAGAACCAAATACTTAAAGGGTTACCCACAAAATTAGAGAAATACTACTAGCGCCGGGTGGTTACGCTTTTTTGGAAAAATTCAATGGTTTTCATAAAGGTGACTAAGACATTTGCACGGTCCTTCAATGGAGCGAGTAGTTGAAATAGGAGATGTTAAATTCACTATTACAGAGTCTAGTCATTGGCAAAAAGCATAGTAATTACCTGCTGAGCAAGGTGAACGATGGTTCAAAAATAAGTGAATTTCATAATGAGGCATGGAGAAGAAAATGCTCAGAAACACCAGAGTATGGAGGTTTCACTTTAAGAAGGGCATTCCTTTGGATCAAGACTTTGAAGAATAAATGGCAGAATATGTTGCTCATTTTGCAAAAAGTTTATAACTTGTGAGGGAAGGTTTAGGTACCTTATACTATTTATCATATTCGAGCTAATGATGCATTTATTAGATGAAGAAATCAATTTACTCTTTTTCTTACTTCATAGCCTAAAGAGAATGTGCCTCTAATGTTCAAAAGAGGGCTTAATTTTTGGAAACCACTTTGTATCACCATGGCCTAGTTAAAATCCTAATTGAACATCATTTGAGAAAGGTGGGGGGACAATTGGGATAGAGTTCCCTAGTGAGGAATCACTTTGAAGAACCCAAGGAACTCCATCCGAGAAGGCAAAACTTACAAGAAGAAGCTAGGAGAAAGAAAATTTCCAAATCTTTTGAAACTAAAACTCGGTAAGTCCATACAAGAGGACAAAGGTGAGTGAGATTGATTTTCGAGAAATTGCCAGTTGAAATTAAGAAAAATCTTAAAAAAGAGAAGATAATACAGAAGGTATGCACAAGGAGAGAGGTGAAGGACCATCTCTTTAACCAAGACTGAAGCCACAGTACTTAGACGGTATATTGAAGAAAACGAGAAGGTTAGACAAATCAGGGAATCATAAACATTGAGGACGAAGAGAGCAAGCATCTGCTAGATCACACAGTACCCAAGTACGTAAGAGGATCTTCATGAAGAAACTCAGAAATAGACTCCAACACAACAACTAAATTTATAATATGAGGTTAGAGTCACTAGAAAAGAGAGCCTCGAAGAGTAGAGGAAGAACTCCTAGACACACCCAAAATCTTGCAATTGATGTACTAAGAAGAGACAAATATGAGTTAGAAGTACTGCAATAGGCACATAAAGAATGAAAATGAAATTTTTAAGGGCGTAGGTTAAGGTCGAAAAGTGATATGAATACAACTCTCTCTCTGCCAAATGGAGAAATTTACATGCAAGGTCGGTGAGAAGTTGAAAGAAGAAAAACAAAAAAGTTGAGCAGTAGCACTTATAAATTTGAGATTCAAGTTGGTCATAAGGAAGCCCTAGGGAGGCCATTGAATATCGAGCAAAGCGTAGAAGCGAGCCTAGATGTCCTAGCAGAGTCTCATAATACATGATGTTGATTCGTCGATGAGGACATGCAAAAACTTTGGTGTCCTGGGGGTATGTTGAGCCCCAAAGATGTCCTTTCTCTTTTCACCAAAATCTTCACTTCATTTCCTTTGTCCCTTTATCAATTACTAGAGAGCTTAAATGATCAATAGGATTAATTAAAGTCACTTTAGGAATTCATACAATGATTGACTTGTTATATTTTCGTGTGGTTTTGTTGTTGTAGTAATTTTTTACTAGACTCCGCCTGCATGAATGTGCCTCATTCGTAGCTAGCTCGCCTATTCCAGTAGCTATCTTCATGTTCTCACGGATGTTACACGGTGTAACTTCAAGGAAAAACGCATATGGTATGAATTTGCCACAACACTCCCCCATCATTTCTGTCAGCTCTCACTGAAATCGGTAGCTAGAATCTACGGTGGTTATGCACGTGGAGAGATCAAAACTAAAAGGCAAGTTACCCTACCGCACGGGGGACTACTACGGATGTCTCCGGCAAGAGTTCGAGGCTTCCACAAGAGTTCTAATTTGATTTTAATTGAGAAAGACACTTATCCCTATTTACTCTAAAGGGTAGTTATGTATTTCTTTTATAAGAATGACTCGGGAGACCCAGAGACATCTAACTAGATTGATGTTTTGTGGTTAGATCTCAAAAGACAAAAGTAATACTCTATTTTAAAGTATTTTTCCTTTAATGAAAGAAGAGACAAACTTTCAATACCAGATACGAAGCAATTCTTGAGTAGATTTGTGTGCTAATCACTGGAAGGGTAGAGGGCCCCTACTCTGCCCAGAAGCTGCGCGTGCATCTGTATTCCAGATAAGTACTTTAGCTTTGTTTCATTCCTAATTCAAGTAGTTTTCACCGAACTTTATGTTTTTATGCTCATTCACATCAAATGTTATAGCCGCCTTGTTCTCTTATGAATTATTCCAAAATATCACTAACACCGAATGAGACATGTGCTGTAGTGATTCTAGAGCTTAGTTTCGTTTTTCTAAACTTTATGTTTTTATGCTCATTCACACTCAGCCATGTTACAACTAGTCTTGTTCTTACGAATTGTTTCAAAATATCACTAACACCGTAATGAGATATCAGTCATGTGGTATTTTAGAGATTAGTTGCATTTTAGTTTAGATTTGTAATACTGCTCAGAGCTTAATGGCACTCTATTTCAACTCTATTCACGGTATTTCAAGTTTTGATTGATTGCATTCTTGTTCAGCTTTGTTTAAATGTATTTCAAGTTTCATTAGTTAGTTTTATGCTAGTTCTTTTCTAGTAGACTTCAAGGCCTTCATTATTTACAAAACTCACTCTTGTTATTAATCTCTTCCAACACATCATCATATGGATAGAGAATTGAGTGATATCAGTTCAAGGCCTTGATCGTTTCCGCAATCTCTTATAATTTTACAAATAACCTTTTTCCATAACTATTCCAAAAGATTTCTAACTTTCGAATGAGGCTTAGTAGTGACAATTTGAGTTGCGAATGGATTAATTTCGAGTGTCTATAAGTTAATTTAGAGAGTAGGGTTCCTTACTATGCTACAAATAATATTTTCCAATTATTGTGTTCCAACAAATTTCTAATCATGGATGAGATTTTTGTGATATTGTAAGTTGTTGTTTACTTAGAAGAACCTCATTGCATTAAACTTATCCTTTTTCTCAAGTCATTCAACATATTTCTAATGAATGAATTAGACTGAGTCTGTTATGAGTTATCTTCTTGCTAGGTGAGTTATTTTTCTTGTTAAAGTTTTGCATCTTCAAAAGTTCTCAAGTGCACATACATAGTTTAGAATAGGTTTTTGCTGCGATTTTAGTGTTGACCACTTAACTTCTTTTTACCAACACTTAGTTCTTTTCTTCTTAGAATACAAAAACACAAAACCAAAAACATTACACTAAACACAACGTAGTGAGAAACGCGAATACCTAGGCACATATAGTGCACTTCTACTTGATCAGCGTTTACTAGCCCCGATTTGACGATTTATGACATCAATTTAGGGACACTAAGTTGAGTAGACGATAACTTTGTTATCTCCACCATCATCATCTGACTCACCATACAAGTCTTGGAGCATTTGATTTGTCCCATCATTAATGTGAACTTGTCTCATTACATTACAGTCATCATGATCTACCTCTATGTGGACTGGCATTAAAATTACCTTCATCATTCGCTTTATGTTCTTCACCTTGTACAACATCATTTCCAATACTAATATTTTAAGTTGCAATATTCTCTTGTACTAGTGCAACATCATCTAATCTACTACTATTTAGTTGTGGAAGCCGAAGTTTGATTCATCATCCGCAAAGGTTGGGGGAGCAAGCTGTACTTTGTGAAAAATTACAAACATTAATAATTAAACATCAATAGACATATAAAAGCAAATATTAAAATAATATAAAATTTTTAGCGATATAATCAAAATGAAGATAGATAATGAAGATAGATAATTAATTACCACGGGTACGATAGTCATTCGATCCACCATCAATGTGCCCATATTTCCTACAATGCATTGTTGTTGTTGCTATTAAAACTCTAACATTATTTCTCACAACCTTTTTTGCAAAGGGCAATAAACTCTACTCATCATCCCTTTCGACACTTTTGAATTTTTTTTCCACCTCTATATGTTTTTCTTCCATTGATGCAGAATTATCCTATAAAGAAAATAATAATTATATTTAGCAATTATCTCTCTCAATGGTGTAGAAAACCCAGAGACTTGTTGAACTCAATGAGAGCTCAATATATAAGCAAAAAAGAAAATAAAAGTGGGCTTTTTACAAATTGTGAGCTTTTTACAATCTGTGGGCTTTTTTTACAAATTAGTGGGCTTTTTACAAAATTGTGGGCTTTTTACAAATTGTGGAGATTTTTTACAAAATTGTGGGCTTTTTACAAATTGTTTATATTTTTAATAAAATGTGGGATTTTTACAAAATTGTGGGCTTTTTTACAAATTGTGTGGCTTTTTACAAAATTGTGGGGATTTTTACAAATTGTGGGCTTTTTACAAAATTGTGGGCTTTTTGTACAAATTGTGTGGATTTTTTATATAGTCTGCCCCATACTTTACTAGGAGGATGTTGTAACTAAAAGTCTTATGCATTCTTACCCAATTCCAGTCACGTAAATTGAGTGGTCTATCGTGTATTGGACAATTACATATAATACAAAAAAGTATTGGAATATCGTAATATGTCTTAGCATGGAATTTATTGCATGGAATTATTGCCTTATACTGATCGATAATGGTGGAAGGAAATATCGCGATAAAAATAAATAAAATAAAAATCTAAAAATTTTCTATTTGCAACAAATTCCCTAAAATTAACAACATGATAGATAGTGGTAAGAACGAGAAGCAAGGAGATGGCAACTCCATGGTCAATCTCACTGGTAGACAATATGCCTTCTCACCTCCAGATCGGATTTCTCCTACTTTGGGTAGCACACATCAAAAATATGCTAGTGAGAATGGAATGCCTTTAAATGCGAAATAAAAAGTTATATCCAAATATTGAAGTGGAATCCATAAATCTCAATTTGAAACAGCTTGTTTTTATAAATGAAACACCAAGAAAACTTACAAAGATCCAAAAACTCACTCAAGGGCTACACCCATAATACAATATGAAAAAGTTTTAATCATTGAAAGATATGGACTGTGAGATGAAATCAGCAATAGGCTTTATTCAAATAGGGGATGGAAACGCAACAACAAACTCTAAAACTTTGGGTACATGTGACTCGGGCTTCTCCTAACCCCTCACTCACCATAGTGGAGGCATTGTTCCAAGCCAAAATAATGGAGAAATGCATTAGCTAGCACCCTAAATTCAGTCTCACATGCTTATTTACGGAAGTTAGAGACCCTAAATTCTTCATTCGCAATCTTCAATTTAAAATTTAACATTTTTTCTCACGGAGTATATAAAAAGAAAAGTGGACTTCACTGAAATCATATTGTAATTTGTCATACCATGGTTTTCGAATTTCTTCAAGACAAAATTCAAGAAATCCAAGCATTTTTTATTCCCTCGATACGCTATGAACACGGCCCTGTTTATAGATGCCGGTAGCCGAGGAATGATCCATCCTTGGATTGAAGTTTCATTATTTTCTCCCGCCTAGCTATTTCTGGATGCCTTCCAAAGAATGAGAGTAACGTTGTTTCAGTAAGGCATAGAGAAGATCGGGGAGGAAGCACTGATCCCACACCACTAAGGTAAAAAGGTAAAGTTAGTCAGATTATCAATTTGAGAGATGGAAAATTTATCAATGACAGAGGAGAATGGTGATTGAGATTCTAATTTTTTGAAGCTTAGCCTCACAGCTTTTCAATGATTTGCTTGATGAAAGAGCAATTCGTAAGGCGAGATCCGGACACTAAGGCTTTAGCTTTCTTTTTAGCATTGCAGAGATACTATTTCAAATCCACTTGGCATGTGGCTATCGGACTCCTCCTCTATTTTTCCAAAATTGTGTCTTGAAAAATTCAATCCACGAAATATGTACAAGTTAAAAACTCTTCACAGAAAGAATATACCATAATTGTCATCCTTTGTGTGAACATATGGAAAGGGAAATCCAGATATCAACATATTTCCACTTCAATCCCCTCTTCCCCCACCACACACATATGTATTTCAGCTATTACAAAAATTACTTCCAGCCCCTTTCCCCCACCACACACATATATATTTCAATTAATACAAAAATTACATAAGGGCCTCGATTGATGTACATGCAAGAGTAGCTAGTATTACGTCATATGCCAAGAAATAGAATTCTTCGATCCATCTAAAACCTATGTCTTGGCTTCGAAGGACCTTTGAAAAACCATAAGGAGAAGACACATTGACCCAAGTATGAAGAAAACTTGGAAAAAGGAAAATGGAGTTCTAGGATGGAGTCCGGACTAGTGCAGGGTATGGGAGCTTGAAGAGCCAAGAATACCATATTAAGTACTAGATGAGAGTATAGGAAGGATGTCATATTAGTTCAAAATAGAAGGAAAAATAGATGTAATGAAAACTTTCAATATCTCATAAAGTATGAAAACAAAGCTAAAGCAATGATGGCCGAGGAGCAAAGTTTAGTTTATCGTCGTTCCATGATCTGACGACATCTTGAAGAGGAGGAATCTACAAGCATTTAAGTAATAAGCTTGAAGGTATGAGATGTTTATCATACATTTTCTTATTAAATATCAATGAAAAACTAGATGAATGCCTGAGTGAGGGGGAAAGACTCTTAAAACAATGTTTGTTCAAGGTATTTGACAAGTTTTTAAGTTGGTAAAAGAAGTTGCATTTGTGGGTCTTACAAATTCATGAAAAAGAGGCATAGTGAAACTTGAAAGTGGAGGGGTCTTAACATTCCTCAATGTCAAAAGTGATACATGCTACTGGCAATGTCAAATGTATAGAGATCCACTAGTACAATTTCTTACCACTTAACCAATATTTGGCCGACTAAATTAATGGCTAAGATAAAATCCAAATTACCGTAGAAGCTAAAGAAAAACAGACAAGATCCTATGAAATGGATAACAGATACGAAGGACTACCAAAAACCTCGTAAAAATTAAGTAATATAATCTCACAAATCGTGTTAACTTATTCACCTATATGTTCGACAGAGAGACAAAAAAACATTCGCGCACTTGTTCATATAAAGAAACTTCTACTAATATACATGCTTTTAAAAGTTCATTTAACACGCAAGATTATAACTCAACTGCATTGATTTCTCGACTTTTAGAATATTGAAACAAGTTACAAAAACGAAAAACGAAAAAAAGGAGCCATAGAGAACAGAGTAGTGACCGTAGCAAACACCATACATCTTTGCAAATAAACATAGACTAAAATGGCATTCCTATCCATAGCTTGATCTAAATCAATTGATTCAAAGAATTTGTTTTTTCTAGATGCAAAAAGTGAGATGCGAAGATAAGATGTTACTCTCCATACCGCTCTTCAATATCTAATAAAGTTGGGCTTCTATTTTACACATTTATTCTCAGTTTTAGATGATATATTATTTGTTTGTTCCCCTCAAAAAAAACAACTTAGAAAATGACTTAAAACACACTCTACCACAAGTCCATGTCGCTCTAAGAAAGATTTTGAAGGTCGCAAAGACATCAAATTCGTTATAACCAAGATCCCCGAATGAACCAATGATGCAGGTGGGCATTAGGGCTCCGAAAACAACCTTGCAACATAAATAAATATAGAGGGGGGTCTCATGTTTTTATTTCCCCATGTAATTATTCATAGTTGAGTTATTTTTAGTTAATTAGAGAGGAAAATGTAACTGCCCGGATGATTAGTGGGCATAGGAAGAGACAGTATGTTTCTTCTGTCAGAGGGTTAGGCTAAAATTAGGAATGCAGGAATTGCAAAGTTTTATTGAGCGTTGAGGGAATATGAAACAATTTCTATTAGTTGTTTAAATAAATCTCTGTGGAGAGACCTGTAGAAGTAGGGACCTGCATAGGGTTAGAAGGCCACGGAGGCAGAGTAGGGGTGCAGAAGGGCCAAGTGATCGAAGATCTGGCCAGTATTTGTAAGTAAATTCACTATGTAAATGAAGAAAATATTCCAGCATTATATGTGTGTTTGTTGGTTAAAATTCTGTATGGAGAAGGCTTTGAATCCTCATAAGTTGGATAGGAGTAAGACCCTGTAATTTATATTTAGAGCCTGCATATATGTTCTATGATGAGAATGTGAAAAAATCGAAGTGATAAGAACCTGTGATAGGGATTTTAAAGGAAGCTCTGTGTATAATTGACAAATCGGTATTGATCAATGAGATAGCGTTAATATTGATCCTGTGTGTTTAAGTTTGAATATAATACGGTTTGCATATACTGTTGAGGAGATTGGTTGAGCTGCGTTGGAAAAATTCTGTCATCAATCATTAATGAATCAATGACACTGTGGGGCTAAATTGATATTTTAAACCCACTGTACGAGTACAGTATATGACCTGGAGTCATCACGAGATTAGGGCATAAGAGGCGAACCAACGTTTTGAAATAACATGATTTCTGTCAGTCTTGTGAAAGATCTGAAGAGTGAATGCGTTGGAAGGGTATGAACAATGTTTCTTTGTGATGAAAATTTTTATTAGAACATTTGAAAGCGTGACCCATTCAGAGAAGGTCAATGAGAGACGAGATCTATTGTTCGACTCTGTTCAGGTTTAAAGGGACGGTGTTTCGCCGAGGAGCTATGTATAAACGAGGTGAAGGCATGGGATTTGAAGCAGAATCATAGGCGGTTCAATTATGAAATAGGAACAACGATTTCCCATAGAAAGCACGGGTAACAAAGGTGGAGTTAACGGGAAGAGTTATGTTGAAGAACCAGCGCTGAAGAATGGAAGGCGAAATGGTTAAGTCGCACAATGAAGCGGAACCGTGAGCAAATGGTGAGGCGAAATTGTGAAGTTGAATAGTGAACGTGGGTTGGAGAATGATATCAGTCGTGTCGCGCAAGGCCAAGAGTGGTAAGCAGTATGTTGAAAAAAAACGTGATCCCATAGGATGTCTGCCACGTGGCGATAGGTGGATTTCAAAAACCACGTATGTCACGTTCTTTTGGACATTAAAATCTGGAGCCAAATTATACGCGATAAGGCACGATGTCCATTGGATCATCCAAACCAACGCAACAGTTCACCAGCCATCGGATGTGAAAGGGATGTTAACATGTGCACCCAAGTGATATGTGTTAACACTTTGACTTAATTCAAGGTCGAAGTTTATAAGATCCGAATGAAATGTGATCACCAAAGTCGGCCCTTCGGAATGAAAGAATGGGATGCTGGTTTGATTATTTAGGCCTTATTATATATCGATGCATGGAAGGTTAAATATGGCGAAGCTTTCAATTGGGCCTTAAGGCAAAGTTAGGCCCAATAACTTTTATAAGGTTTTATAATTTTGAAATTATCGTAATTTCAAAATTTATAAAGCGGAGTTAATTCTATGGTTTTATAACCATGATTTATGGAGAGTGCAGTCTTTTAAGCCGTGACCATTATCATATTGAACTTTGAATAAAATTCGAAGAGTGAGATTAAGGAGAACTGGTAAGTGCGAAACCCAAGACTCAAATTGAAGTGTAAAAGAAATTCGAATACTTGATTCAGAATTTCATAAGGATGGTTTTCTTATAGTTATTAAAAAGTGAAACTTCTATGTTTAGATTGAATTTCTGGGTTGGTTGGGTTTGTAACCAGTCAACTATTGAAAAGTTCTTTTGCATCAGTGTTGTAAATTTGCCCAGAATTGAATTTGGGAATGAATTTTGAAGGCATCTATACACAGCTTGAGGTTTGAAAATGAGAGAAGAACCGGGACTATGGGTTTTTACCCCATCAACCAAGATATGTTTATGGTAACTAGAACAGTTCCATAAAGTTAGCTTAGAAATTGTCAAATAAGAGGGATGCAAACCATTTCCATTGTTTTCTATTTATGGGGGATTGTGGGAGATGTTTGGGGTAAGAGAAGCTTATACACAATGTAGCCATGCGAGAAATTTTAATATAGTGACCAGGTGCTCAATTTTGTTTGCATGGTGTTCAAACGTGTAGAGTTGATGATTTGACAATATAAGTATTCCGAGAAAGATTCATGCATTTTAATTGATCTTGACTCTTGAACACCAAAAGACTGAATGAGATGGTATTGCAAACTACACTATTGAAGGATACAAGTGTTGATAGACATATGTAATCTATAGGTGGAGTTCATCTGGATCAAGCCTACCTTGATACATGTATAATCTGACTCTTGTCCCTTAATAACCACATTACTCAACTGTTTGAATCTTCATTTCGAAGAGTCACAAGTCAAGGTTGGCATTAATAATGTCAAAATATGAAACAAAATTTTCCAACAACCTAATTAAAAGTGCAGTAGTTCTTGGCATATAAACTCCTGGATATGTGCGAAGTGGTAGTTAAACTATCCAAATCTAGTGCATATAAATCCTTGTCGTATGCTGAAACCTGTTTTGACTAATTCATAATGACAATCGCTTGAAATCATTCGGTGAATTTGAAGTAATCTAAAAGAGACATGGTATTGTGGCATCAATAAATCTGAAGAAACCAAATGTGAAAATCTTAGTCACTGTTTTGGAGAGATGATGGTTTGTCTGAGTTCCCTTTGTGAGTATTACAGGTGTGAACTACTATAATACTTCTTAATAATATATGTTAAGACTCAACATGGCTATAAATGAAGGAGATTGCTACGCATCAACATCAACATGTTTTCAAGTAGGAGTTGCCTAATTTTGTAAAAAACTTCTCTCTGGATGTCAAAATTTGCGGACACTGAAGATTACTCAGGTGATGCCTGAAATTTCCACTGAATTCCTATAAGAATCTTAGATTTGTGACAGAAATCCTTTTGCTAATATATTAGCTTACTCCTTTTAAGTTTGTCTCATTCAACTAATAAAAAATGTTTCAAGGAGTATAATGAAAACTAGATTATGTGTGAAGCATAAAATAATCATTGATGCTAGACTTGGAAGTTAAGAAGCATAATAAGAAGTAGATACACTTCTCTAAAGCATAATACCGTTTTTCTGAAGCATAAGACAATCATTGATGCTAGACTTGGAAGTTCGAATAAGACGAGATAAAACAACGAAAAGGCATTCCATTACTTGCATGAAATATGAGTACCGCCTTTTACCAGTAAGCTGGGAGCAAGGTCTAGATTTTGACTGGCATCGATTCTTGTGAACTCAAATTTCACTAAAAACATAGTTTTTGTATGTTTTTCAGCACATGGTTAAAAATGATAGTGCATCAAAATCTATATTGTTGGGCCGAATACATAAGTAATCAAAAATTCTCTTTACCAAGTTATTCGCTTCATCAAAAGCCTGATCTTCACATGTGACACTTTTGCTAGGGATAAATATCAAGTGGGTTGTGACATTTTAAAACTTGGTGCGCGGTGAAGTGCCCAAAAGGAAAGTCTATCAAAGCATCTATGACTTGTGTCATTTCATAGTATCAGATGATTTGATATCATAATGGAGGTGCTCCAATTCAAGCAGTGTAGAAGAGGCATGATCCTACAAGGCAGATCCAAACTTTGGAGAAGAGCAAGGAAAATCCTGGGAAGAATGAAGAATTTGGGAATCTGGGATCTCTTCCAGAGGCCATGATACCAAATATTTGTCCTGTTTGTAGATATTTCTCATATACATCCATACAGCCTTAAATGCCCACATAGATCACAATCTATCAGGTGAGTCAAATGCTAAAAAATCTGGAACAAAGTTTTCCAAGCCTAAAGTGAAGGTGAGAAAAAAGCAATCAATCCTAGATATAATTGCTGCAACACCTGTTTGCATGCTAGAGGATTTGGATTACAGTACTATCAAAGAGAAATCGACCGTTGATGCACATCCATTGCCTTTGGATCAGCTCAATCTCAGAGACACCACCAAGCAGAGGCAACATCAATGCAAAGATCTCAACATTTCAAAATTAATGCAAAGATCTCGCGTAGTGGTAATGCATGTATTTCAAAAGAAACAAATAACGATGCACATTCTAACCCATTCGAATAACCACTATAGCAAGGGTTTACATCTAATTAGATCCAATCCGTATATCGATGGAAAAAAATTAATATAATTACATTTTCCGTAGCAGAGAAAACTTTGCAAAAACAGAAAAGGAATGTAACCTTACTGGAGCCACGCCAGAGTAACTATGCTACCCATGAACCGATCATCTAATCTTTTAGTACTAGTAGTAGTGGAGTTCAACAATGAAAACAGTATCTGCAATCCAAGTTATCTCATCACTGAGCCCCTCCAGTTGAAGAGCTCTGCCTGAGCTTTTTTTATAACATTTGCGGGCAGAGTCTCCTTATGATATCCACAGTCAGACTTTATCCATAGACTCATTATGATATCAGTGTAGCATCAATTCATCGTAATCTAAACGTGAGAAACCCCTTGATTTTGTAACTTAAATGATAAACCCCTGTTTCCCAATTAGATTTATTCCCTAGAGTGACGAGTCTAGCTAACTTGGGCCCTGTCACGACTAGGCCACAATGGCATCCAGCCTAACAGGTGTTTTAAACCAAACGACACCTACACTGTCTATTGACACACATGAATATGCACAGAATACAATACACAAGAACAATTGCTTACCCTTAAGTTGCCCTTCTTCTTTGCAGATCTACTGACATCAGCAAGGCAGTATTCGTGCATAATCCAATTAGTATTGTTTCCTTTAGGTGATTTTCCGACATAGAAAACCAGAACCTTCTTGATTCCAACACACCTATTGCTGCCCTTAGCAGTGATGGGTTTATCTGCACCTGTGGCTTTCAGTATCTTGAGAGAGCAGCCCTGTTGGGGCGAGAACCATTTGGATACTTCCTATCCTTGGGAGTGAATAAATACCACTCCTTTTCTCCAAACAGTGCCTTTTCTGCAAGAATTGGAAACGTGTATCAGACCAGAGCAAATACAATTTATAATAACTAAAAGAAAATAGGAATGAAAAACAAGCATTTCGCATTGCAGGAACATGACATGGGCATAAATATGAAAGAACACTATAAAAATATGACAGAAGAAAACCCCTGTCCATATGACAGTCCATACCCACAAATAAAAATGAGATGATTGTTTTTGAGATTGAAGGTTTCCATATCAAGCAAAAAGACATATCCAAGTATTAGTCCTAAGAAATGGAAGGGCATTCATTTTCAGATTTGGGACATTAAAAAATTCATTTTTGAGAGGTATAGAAAACTCGCACACATTTATGTAATTCCCATCTTACACTGGAAAAACCCCAAATTTAACAGATTAGCCTTTACAGACAGTGTAACCTAAAAAAGGCATGTTCAGCAAGAACCAAACTCAACCAAAGTTGTATGTTTAAAAAGGAGCAGCATCAAGAAGGACTTGCAACAATATGAAAGATAGGCCTTGCTTCAGATTTTTGTTTGGTCAGATAATCCTTTGGAAGTCCTTAGCTCAGTTACTTCAATTTCATTTGAGGATCCATCATATTCTACCTGAAGGGATCATTCTCTTACTATTGACGAGATAACATTACTATGAGATAATTTGTGGGTTTTGGGGAAACAATAATTCAAGCTTTTGTTGAAGCGGTGTTTGCACATCTGGAAGGCCTTATCTCCTCAAGTGAAAAATAATTTTGGGGTGATGATGATGAGCGAATTTTTGAGTCAAATGGAGGAATTGCATTCTATTTATGAACAGAAAAAAAAGAAAAAAAGAAAGCACAACAATGATTAACAATTAATCTAAGGGGATAGAACCGGAACAGTTTGCAGACAGCAGTTAAGATCTGCCTAACTTTGAAGACGGGATGAGATGCATTTTATGGAAATGCATTACCAAAAAAAAGCAGAGGCATTCATATCTCGAAATTATCTTGTTGTATTCTTCGCAACGGAGGGAAGGATGTCATGCAGGGGACTCCAAGCTGGCCTTTACATTCTTAGTTTCAAACGTAATTGATTCTTGAGAGATTCTTTGTTAGGTCAACACCATTCTTAATATTTACAAACATGCTCGTGGCAATGTGTCAACACAATAGGTGGTTTATCCTATAGCTTAGAATCTTAAATGCTTATCAATACGTGGTCGAACGGCGTTGGAAAAAAAAAGCCCAAGACGGTGTCGGGTTAATGAAAAGAGAGAAATTTCAATTGTAATGGGATCACTCCGAACGACATTTAGAAATTGTTTCTGGGTATGCTAAGTCTCACCTCAGCAATCAGTGAACTAATCGATTCAAGCTCCAGTGGGTTCGAGAAAAGGCAAGGATTAATGTATTGAAGGGTTTTTGTGTGAATTTGGGTCCGTTTTAATTTTAAATAAATACATCTGAGCATGAAAACTTAGGTGTAAAAAGAGAAGAGTAGTTTTTGCAGAGTGGCACAGCGGAAGTGTTAAATATTGAAAGTTTTGCATCATTAATTTATTATTATTATTATTATTGTGAAGTGTAGGAGCAAGATGTGGGATTGCAAAGAAAAGGTGATTTGGGTGTTGGTGGCCATATAGTTTGGCATCACTATTTCTTAATTTGATGAGTATCACATTGGAGAAGCGAATATACTAACTAATGAAAATGGTTTCCATTTTCTTTCCTAAAATAGCAAGATTCTAATGCCAAATAGGCCTCAAAACCTTGCATCCGATCACCAGCTAAGGCTGTCGATCATATAACAGAAATGATGATACTAGTGCAGAAATGATCAACTCTCTAATAGTTCTTAGAGAAAACTAAGCACTGACTATATGAGAAATGACCAAGCACTCACTCATATAGTCTCGTATGAACAACTTGGTCATTTCTGTAGAAAACTAAGTGATTCCTAAGTTTATCTGAACACTCTGCTCACACTGCCCACCCTCTTGATTGGATGATCCCTACAGTGCCTTTGCATTAGCAAGCATTCACTTCCATAAATATTAATGGAGTACCATCATATGATTTTCAGTGAACCTTCCGAGTCATAGGTGGTGAGATCAGACACCATATGCTCAAAGTGGAGTGGGACAGTTGAATTGCAACAATGAAACTAGTAGCTTTTAGTTCAGTGGGATGGCATATTGGTGATAAACATGCTATATTGGATGAGATAGACGCTCTTATAGTTTTAGAAATCTAGCATTCACTTTCATAGATGTTAATGGAGTACCATCATAGGTTTTTCTATGAACCTTCCAAGTCATAGGTGATGAGATCAGATACCATATACTCAAAGTGGAGCAGCACAATTGAATTGAAACAATAAAACTAGCATCTTTGAGTTCAATTGGATGACACATTGGTCATTAACATGCAATATTGGATGAGATAGAAGCTCTTATACTTTATACAAATGTGGCCCTTGGCCCAAGCCTAAAACCCCGAGGTGGAATATATTTCTGGCAATGAGAGACCGATCACCTCCATTAAGAAGTTCTATACTTCTCTGTCATTGAGCCTTTGGTTAGTATATAAATGACTTGGGGAGTACTAGTCATCTCAGGTAAGATAGTTTCTGTAATAGGGGATTGAAATGCCAGTGGTAGACTTCAACACATTTATTTGATGCTTATGTGGACGCTGGTTTGAATTCCAAGCCAACAAACTTTGTTTGTTATACAAGTAGATGAGAGTGAGTAATAGAAGAAATGGAAGTCTAATGAAGAAAAGGTAACTAAGGCATTGGATTAGAATGTTTTTCTTGTTTGAGAATAATCATATGATTGACTTGCTATAAAAACTGATGACAAAGATAAATGGTGGTTGTGATTGAAAAAAATTATGCCAATAATAGTCAACAAAATTATATAGCCAACAAGACTTTGTGATGCTTTCAATTAAGGATGCCCCAAACCAACAAACTTCATATATCAATCCAATTATTAGTCCCAACTATACCCATAATATGGAGTCATGCTCAATTCATACAGCTTTTTCTGGTTATAGCACATTTTTTCTTTGTTGATGGCATCCAAGCTAAGTAACTAAAAACACTCCAGGAGGACCCCTGAAATGTTTTTTTCCAAATCGGAAATCGATTCCGGTGTGTCACTACTTTGAAATGTTGAAAAAGTGTTTTGGCGACATTCTGGCTTTCTAAATTTTTTTATCAGTTTCTTGAAATGCGCAAGATTTCTATTCTTGATGCAACTTTTTGTTACGTTTCTATTATAAAGATAACATCAAGTAGAGGTTGATCCTAAAGCTTAAAAGCATTATTTCACTTTTGTCCAACAACATCATTATGTTCTACGATTGCAATCCAAGGTTCAGTCAACAATTTTAAAGGATTCCTGTAAACCTCCTCCATCATTTGTTTCGTATCACCCTCAGTTGCCCCCCAACACTATCTTAGAGGACATTCTACAAACTTGTTTCTCACCTATTACAGAGTTCTCTCCTTACTTGAAAGTTTAGATTTGGTGGCCTCTTCTCATTGGTTCACAAGTTACAACCCAGTTGAACATTAGCTCTTGTATATATTCATAAATATAAAATAGTTGTAAACGGAAGAATTGCGAAGGAAGTCCCTATCAGACTTTTAGTCTTATAGCTTACAAGAATGACCTCCAATAGGGCCTATGAACCACAACCCATTCTAATTTTAATTTTTTTATGGTAAAGAATTTGCGTAGGCCCTTTATGGAATACAATTCCAGTTGATTAGCTTGAGATCATCTCTCCTTCCTTGGTTACTCTACCAAGCCCATTGTTAATTACAAAATTCATAGATTGAGTTTTGAAACTCCAGCCATTGGATAAGGTGGTAGACAGTACATTCATATTCAATGATACAATGTTTCTAGGACTAGAAATTAGCCTTATAAATAATTTAGTTTATGCCAGAGGTATATTTTTCCCAAGAACAAAAGAGATTGTAAATATGGTTGTAGAGGGCTTGGTTATTTTATATGATCAATTTTACTGTATGCATCAGTACCAAGGCCCAAGAGGCAGAGTAGGAGGCTGCCATAGCCCCAATGTAATTGAAATTTCAAGACTAGGCAAGGTCCCAAATTGTTACACAACAGAAAAGCATCTCTAACCATTCCATTCTACTCACCATGGACTATCATGGCTAGGAGGAGAAGTCTAAGTATAAACCTTATTCCTTGGGGAAAAGTAGGTCCATGTTATGTCTTCTCATTTTCATTTACAAATATAAATGCGCTACTGTCCTGTAGCAAGGCCATTAGAGGTACTTACAAGCCACAATAAGGCCACAATTGTCTCCAACATGAACACATAAAGAATAAGGCTTACAGGTGGGAGGAAGGGTGGATTTGAGCAGGGATAGGTGCCCTAACCAGGGCCAAGTTCTTCAAAATATAAAAATCACATTTTAAGGAATTGGAAGAGAAGTTTGTGGACAACAGATGTAGGATTGGGTTTGAGTCTTTTGATAGCATTATGTGCCTGATGGTGTGAGGGTCACCTTTGTCTAAAAGACCAAAAAGGGAGGTTGATGCAACAATAGTTAGAGGGATTGTTTGGAGGGTCGTTAGGAATAGTGTAGGAGTGTTCCTTAGCAAGTAGCTCCTGGAATTGAATGTGCAGTAGCATAGGGGGTGTCTCCATAAGTAAGGGAAATTTTCATATTGTTGGTTGGTCCATAAGTGCGGTAGTGATATTTGAGGAGCAACCTCATGCTAGGGTAGTGTTTTCTTCCTTTAAGTGGAAAAAAAATAGAAGCAGCCTGTGGGAGAAGTTGATATAATGATGAAGCAATGGGATAAGGGCTAGAAGAGTGTCCTAACTGGTCTTCTAGAAGCGCATAATTCAAGGGCAAGAGGAAAAAAACAAAGAGTTGAATATTGCCTCTTGGATGATGGCTTGAAGGGTGTCCTAAGAGATGACTCTAGGGAAATGGGAAAATCCCCATCTATTGCAAAAGGGATTTCCTGTCCAGAAGAAAAAAATTATAATAGAAAAATCATGAAAAGAAAAGGCTCAAATCTCTCTTCCAGACTGGTGACATGGCTCAAGGCCACATGGAACACTGTGATTGGTTGACATAACACATTAGAAGCATGATGTTAGCATCTAAAATATCTAGGACATGTGGCACTCCATGATAAAGACACATGGTGTGTGGATTTGAGTTTTTCAGGTGGTCAAGTGGGCCAAAAATAGGTGAAATGTGGCACCACTCAGAGATTGACCTGTGCCAATTGGTACAAGTGGTAGACAGTTGGCATGCTCAAACAACGAGGTGATGCAGGAATGACATGAGGCAGAAAATATCAGAAAAACCCCAAATCTGGAGAACTAGAGCTCATCACCAACTTGAGATTGACAACTTTACATGATGTAACCTATGAAATTGTAAATGGAGAAATCATAGTAACAATAAAGTAACCTATGTAACAATAAAGTCGGATTCATCCTAGGAGTGGATGGGAGAAATCATAGTGAACAAAAAGAAACATGCAGAGTTGCTTACAATCAAATAGATGAAAAAACACATACAAAAAACCTAGATAATAATCATGAGCGAGCTTAATATTGAATTATGAACTGTAAAGGAACTTACAAAATGTGACATTACGAACCTGGTCAAGCGCACAAGAAAAAATATCCTAGACATGACCCTTGTTGACAAGTTGTATTGTTCATGATGCAAGAGGATTTGTACCTGCACTGCCAAGTCAATCAAAATCCATCATTATCTATACAATAAATACAAGTAATTGATGTATTATTTTTTACTCTAAGATGCATTCTTATGATAATGTTAGAACATATGTTGAAAAGGTAAAAACATACATGAATAAGCTCCTCTTTGTTTCAAGAACAATTTATTGGAGTCACATGAACTTGGAACAAGCCTCCCATGATCTGAAAGAGTAGCAACTATGTCAAAAATGACTTTTTTGTTACTACGTTGGATCGAGGGAGGTTTTCTCCAAGATTAAATTGCTCCAATAAATTATTCTCTACTAAACAGGGCCAACCACGTGAAGGTGGAAGCTCTTATGGCCCCTCCCCCCTCACATCACTCTCAATTCCCCAATACCCAATCTATATTTCATTTTTTACTTTCATGAGCATAAAAAAAAAATTCAATAACTAATAAAAAAACAATTCAACAAAAGGTATGCAAGGAAACATTGAAATTAGTGCTTGACATAGAAATAGTATGATAAATGAGTTTTTTATATAACGCAAAAAACGTTCCAAGTATGGTAACATTTATCTTATTATAATACAATATTTTACATTATAAAATTTTCTTTTTCTTCTTCCTATTTCTAAAGCTCCTAATTACATCATCAATATCATCGTGCTCTGCTCCTGTTTCGTGCCTTTCCACCCGCACTGATGACCTAGTTGCGTAGTCACAATGTCTGGTCTCATCCAGTGACAGGGAATCGCCTACAAAAACATATAATATTAACTTTTAATTGTCGGTTTTTAAATATCATGGAACTAGTTCGGTAATATTAATAAAAAAAATTGCAATGAGATTATTTACCTGGTGCACCAGTTGTCGTTGTTGGGACTGTTGCCCTATCTTCCTCTCTGGTGGTAAGATCCTCAAGGGAAACATTCTCTGTCATTTGAACAAAAAACGTTATAAGGACAACCATCAAGGTATAATTAGAAAAAATTATAAGTGGAAATTAATTACTGTCACGGCCCTCACTGATAGTAGCATTATCGGCCTGTTCCCCACTACAATGATCAGGTTGCACGTGAGGAACATTTACATCTGGCTCTACAACTGGGTTATTTGCCTCGTCAGCAGTGCTGCTCCCATGATTTAAAAAAAGTTGTTAGATATTAAATTTATGGATGAAAACAAACATATTGAAAGGTTAATGTTTTACCTTATCAGGCATTTTGGATCTTGGGACCTGCCCCAAGCTTCTGCGACGTTCAACTACGGCTTGATAGCCGAAATGGAAAGTGATATTTTTATCTTCCTCTGTAGTTTATGTTCCGAAGTCATCACCTTACATTACATATGATTGTGTATTTTTAATGTTATTTGATAGGATTACAAAAAAGTTGGAAGGTGATACAATTAATTATAAGATGTTTAGCTACTTACAATTCTTGCGGCTAATTTCAAGTAGTCGCCCTGGCCTAGCTTGTGATGGCCCTTTTTTTCAATCCTAGATTTGGTTGCCTTAGAGGTGTCAGGCAACCTATCATCAAAAGATTGAAGTCAGATATGACGTAGCACACTTTTATTTTAGACATAGAGAAAATTAAAGCTATTGAATTAAAGTTGTAATTTACCTTGCGGGTCCAGTTGGCATTTTTCCTTCTTTCTTTGCCCTTTTATCTTTTCCGTCATGGATGAGTGCTCTCCATTCACTCTCTGGAACTGCGAGAGGATGCTCATATCTAGGGTTAAATTACAATTGCATCCTATAGGTGTCCCTGGTATATTTCAAATATTTTCCAGCTACCCGAGCCACCGCTGTTCTGTCAAATGTGCCGACCCCAAAAAGGGCTTCTAGATAATCTAGAAGTTCTTTTTTCAGGTTGGAATTCTGGGAATTCCACCCTGTGCATATGGTTGGGCCAAAAATTACCAACACATGGCTCTCCAAAAACCTGTAGAACTCATTGTTTCCTACACAGAAAAAAAAATATATTATCATTAATTTAAAAATAAAAATCATGATAAATATGTTTTAGATAAAGTACATGAAATAGTTAAAATATTAAAATTTACCTGGGAGTTGTACATGTTTTATAGGGACACCTTCATCGTTCACCAACAACATGCCATTAATGGTCCCTGTGGAGCTGACACGTGTAGCTCCAGGAAACGCAATAATGTAGTTGGCCATATCAGCCTCATCATTGCCAACACGTTCAGCGGTTGGCTGGGTGTCTGCTTGGGCAGGGTTTGTTTCTTGGTTGGCACCTAAAGGAGTAGAAGGTGTACGAGAGGGTTGTTGGGCAATCTCTTGCCCTTGTGTCCCACTACCACCAACACCGGGTTCAGCAAGTGCCAGAAAACGCTACATACAAAAGAACTTTTTGTTAGTTTAGTCAATGTAAAAATTAAAAATCAAACTATCACAATTCATCTCATGTAGAACAAAAAAAATATCCTTTTGACTTTTTATTATTACCTGATATGTTTCTAGCTGGCTCATAAGTTGTTTTATCCTCTCTTCTATTTCAGGTGTTTGAGGCGCGTCTATCAAAGTATTAAATTCCAACCTTGCATCTCGTGCCTTTTTTCGCAACAAGAACACTGGAGATAGGGATGAAGAAAGCTCTTCCTCAAAGAGGGAATCATCAGGCGTACCATGGCTAGGTGTCTGCATATTTGAACAAATTTAATATTATTTCAATTATGTAAATAACTAAAATACCTGAAGATAGAGCAATGCTGGCACTTTACATGTTCTTCCGCTGGCCTCTTTCCGCGATCATCCCGTCTCGGGGTTGTTCCTGCACTGCTCTGATCAGTCTGCCACATTGCAATAAAATTATAAATGTAAAAACTTGAAAACAATATCTAACTTGAAAGCACAAAATGAAAACTGAAATAATTTCTAATAAGACACCGGAAGACAGAGTTAGAGTTTCAAATATGCCTTGCATTGAATTCAGTCCTGGAAACATGTCATTGCACATTAAGGCACCCAAACAAGAGATGAGTTGACAATGAGACTAAACTGGGTTATTTGTAGTGAAATTTTAAAATCTCAAAAGGTATATTAATTATCGAAACAAATCAGCTTCATAATTTCAGTATTATTGAGTCTGCAGTGTATAAATCACAAAAAAATTGAAACAAAACACTAGAAAAGCAACAGATTGAAATGTGTATATACTCCAACAGAACTCACATTAATAGGCTCTCATTATGGAGCACAAGACCACCTCTGTGTAAGATGATGGAAAGGCCTAAGGAAGATTTACTATTGGAAAAAATAGTCTGGTGGCTAAAGATATACACTACCTATTCCATGCCTCTTTAGATTCTTGCCACCAAAGCACACCTTGAGCAATGAGAACACTATTTTTAAGAGTCTGGTCACAAGGAGCAAGGTATAATTACCATAGAAACACCCTACCATTTTTAGAGAAACCAAATCTTACAAGCTGAATTACAAGGATGATGAAGACCAAAATGTAAGGATGATGATAATTTTGCTATAAAATCTTTCAAAGTGTGGGTTTTCATTACTTATGGTTGGGTGATTTTCTTACCAGGTTCGTGCAACACAGACATGTATGCCCCGCCTATCAAGATGGTGGGAAAAAGGAGTGACATCAAATATGGTAGAAGTTCATTCAGCCCATGAATTGATTGGTTCTCTTCCAATTGCTGGAGACAAGCTTGTTGTTTTAGATTTCTACGCTCCTGGTTATGGTGCCTGCAGATCTGTCCATCCTAAGGTATGTTGGAGGATTGAATAATTAACCAGTTTGTAATATTGTTCTATCAAAACGTTAATTTTTGAAGTAACTATTTTAGTTGTTCCTGGTGAAACATGCCTTTTGATGTATTCCATTCAAACAGCTCTCGAATGGGTTTCTCCTCTCTTTCCTGGAGATAATGTTCTCTGAAATATATTGTTTGAGCTAACAAATTCTACTTCTCCTTAACTGGCCCCATGTTCTCACCATGGTTGTGCTCCTTTCAGTTTTTCTTTTATGGTCTATTATGGTTTTTCTTAGGGGGTCTGAGAGACTTGGGGTACTCATTAGATCGTCCTCTTATTCTATTAAAAGAGTCTCTGCATCTATCCAACTGTGAGCCGACTTCGCGCTGCAAACCTTCTTAAAGAGTGTGTCTGCCTCACAAATTGTGAACCCTGTAGATATGAGTTATGGAAATTTTCCGAAAATCTCTAAACAGGTCCCTGATCCTTTGGTTCCAATTGGAAAGGGCCAGATTGCATCTTTGATGAGAAACTGGATTATCCTTGTAAGCAGATTGATTCTCCTTTTAACAGTGTGATAACCACTAGGCATACTGATCGTATAGATATATTCTTGTTACAAATGTTTACCATGAGTTTTATGATGAACTTATATGGTATCTCTCACTCAATGTTGCAATATAACTAAATTTAGTTGGCCCAGACAAAAATGCTGGATCTATTTCATCATAACAACTATAATTCTACATTGTTCAGTTACATGATTCTTACCTAACATGTGCTTTGCTAAGCTTCAGGTCATGCTCTCTTTGGTGGTCACAGAAATACTTGTATTTAATAAATTTTTCGCAACATGAATTTTGAGTTCGTACTCAATGGTGCTAACCATTATCATTGGAAATAAATATTACAGTAGTTCAGTCACTCTTGTCTTTATGCTCATATGTATGAGATGACATGGGTATATTACCTTGCTTGTTCTTTGATGGAATTTGTATGCAGGGTGCGGAGATTCCCTGCACAGAGATGTTTGGCACATTTTCATTAGCAGTGGGAGCCAAGGTATGTGAAATTTCTTTACTTGAGCTGTTGGTATTAGAATTGGAACTAAATATTTAGAAAATAATGACTCCAAATGTGCTTTTATAGGTTGGAATGGAATACTGGGCTCGCTGGGCTCACCGAGCTCTCTGGCATGCTTCGCTATGGCATATGCATGAGGTATAACTACAGTTTACAGAAAGGTGGACCAAGAATTACTTAAAAAAAAAAAATCCAGCTGTAACATAGCAGATACGTTTTGCACTATGTAATCCCCTTTTGTTCCATTGATTACAGGACTGTTGAGATGTTAGTTTTAGATTGTAATTGACAATCCATTTTCTTTGGGTAGTCTCATCACAGCCCAAGGGAGGGACCTTTTGAGTTGAATGACGTGTTTTCCATTATCAACGTTGGTTCGGCCATTGCATTATTGGCTTATGGATTCTTTAACAAAGGCTTTGTGCCAGACCTTTTTTTTGGTGTTGTAAGTACTGGCCTCTGTTTTGACTGTTGCTAACATTGAAATTCACAGAAGTACTAAATTAACAGTATTCTTTAAAGAATGATGTGATCACTGTAAATTTAAACCAAGTTTGATTTAATAGCTATGTCAAGGTGATTTTCAACAACAGTATGTTAGTCACTCTATTATCAACCTACCGTTCATTTTGAAAAATTCCTCAGGGGCTTGGTATCACCGTTTTTGGGATGGCATATATGTTTGTCCACGATGGTCTTGTTCATCGCCGCTTTCCTATTGGGCCTATTGCTAATGTTCCATATCTTCTTAAGGTAGCAGCTGCACATCAGGTTTGTTCCTAATTTCCTTATCATAGCTCTATAGGTCGCTTCATTTATCTGTGAGTTAGACATAGATTTCTTTCTAGTAAATAGCGAATCTCATACAGATTTATTTAAATGCCACTGCAGCTTCATCATGCAGACAAGTTTAATGGTGTACCATATGGTCTTTTCCTTGGACCAAAAGTGAGTTTTCTTCTTCCCTTATAACTGTTTGTATCTTTTTATTTCAAATGTGTTTAGAGTTATTCATGCATGGTCTTAGGTGAATATGTATTGATAGTTTATTGATTTTTGAGTTTCACAGGAACTGGAAGAGGTTGGAGGCTGTGAAGAGCTAGGAAAATTGTATAATAGTAAAACAAAGCACCTCCAAAAGCTTCAGTGAAGGCTCTGACTTTCCTGCTTGTGTTATTTGGCACAAATTTTCCCATTTTATATCTACGCTCATAGGCAAATCCATTTTCCTTGAGAACTAAATTTGTACACACTATGAGAGTAATCTTTGCCATGCAAATTAGTATTTGAGACAAGAGTCTTAAAAAAATAGGGGATTTTATGTTGTCAAAGGGGATCCTTTACATAAGGGTAGGTTAGAGCAATCCTAATCATCTATCTCATGCTGATGAGAAAAATCTCCTACATGTATACTACATTAAATATATTTTTTAGCAGATCACATAATGGTCCAGTCCCTATTTGCAGGGTTTGTAAACTTTGGTTGAACAAGCAATAACCAGTTCTGAAATAATGCCAGTGTATTACTAATGAGGATTTTGTTGTAAAGAACCTTTTTAAAATAAAATCACACATCAGAAGAAAACATTGTAGCCTGTTTGGAAAGGACTTTTGGCTATTTATCTATCAGAAACAAGGGTAGCAGATCAAACCATTCATTATGCTTGGTTTTTGAAACTAGAAATAAGTTCAGAAATTATATTCATCATGAAATCAAGTCATTGATATTGAAGATGGCAGACGAGAATTAGATTGATGAGATATTTATGTCCATACTCGATTTCATGAAGACCTAAAAAATTGCTTTTATTTTGGATCTTGGCATGTATGGTTCACATGTTAGAATTTTTACCCCAAAATTTTGAAAAGGTGCTTTTGAGGGACCATAGATGATCTTGGACAGATGGTACTATAGCGTTCTCTTTATCTAATAGAAACTATGTTCACCCTTTCATGTGGTTACTCCTCCTCCAAGCAACTCTTTCTTTTGCATCTCTTAAATTCAAATTCTCAACTCTATTAGTTGCTGCATAGCAGTATATATATTTGATTCTATTGACATCACAATGCAAGTTCCAGCAATTACAGTGACCATATTCCTACATCTATTGGAAGACATCATGGAAGGATTTTTTTCGGGATGTGACATCTTGACAAGAGAATATATTTGTAAATTTTTCTGCAAAATCTAAATTCATCAATATTCATATGAAGAAAAGCGAATGATGAACATCGCCAGAGCGGAACTATGGGTATGTATGTTTATAATTTTTGTACATATAATATATGAAGAAAGATTTATAACAGAATCACCATGCCATCCCATCTTGTATCTGTATTGAAGGAAGTCAGCTTTAATGTCATTATTTTGTAAGACCTAACAAAGGGAGAGAAATTTATAAAAAATATTTGTGGAGTTTCACGTACATATTTCAGGATTTTTCATAATTGCAGACTCGAATTAGCTGGAAATTTTCAAACTTCTTATCTTGAAGACCTATACATTTGTTTTTTCAGATCTTAAGACTTCATACCAAAATTGCAGACCTTAGTCTGAGCTCAATTTTGGGGTAGTTCAGAAAAATTATAAAAGTTATCTCTTGCAAAATAGCGAATCTTAGTCACAACAGGAAGCTGGTCTTGAAGAAGTATTTGAGCAAGAAATTTGGTCTCTTATTAAGCTCTTTTATTTGCAGACCTCAAACCTCAAATTGTTACAGATTTTGGGCTAGTTTTTGCATACATTGCGTCAAGGAGTTTGGATTTGTGCACTGTTTGGAGATCCTCTTAATAGATCTATTTTTTTTAGTAGCCTTACCTTCAACAAGAAGAAGACCTTATTTGGAAGAAGACATTGGGCTTGGTTAAAAGTAGAGTTTGGTTCTTCTTGAAGCAGACTTCAACTCGTATTTATTAAAGATATTCCTTGCATTATTGCTAATCTGTGGATAAAAACATTATTAAAGGATTGCTAAAACAAAGGAGCAAGTAACCCTTGTTGAAGACCTTACTGAATATATTGTTGGAGCAACTTCTAGTAAACTTGTTGTGAAGACCTTGAGGACATTTTTGGAGCAACATTGTTGAAGTTGATGGTATAGCATTGTTGGAGATGATCTTGAAGGGCCTTGAAGTGAAGCTTTTGGAGCAACTATTGAAAAATCCTTAGAGCATTTAAGTAAGGCATTTTCTATCTTCCATCACCTTTTTCCTTTCAATATCCTTTAAACAATTTTGTTGATATTTAATGTTTGAAATCACGTTATAATTCCTTGATTATATGTGTTTGGGGACTTTCCCTTTGAAATTACCCAAAAATGCCCTGGAAATTTTATCTTCAGGATGCATGTCTGACCCTATTGTTCAATATTTTGATTGATAGTAGTAAACGTAGAGAGTTAGGGGGCTCTTGACTTGGTTTGGTTGGGCCATTAGATCCCTGACATCTACTAGGGAGAACCCCCCTTGAGTTGGAGGAGAGCTAGCCGGAAGTGAAAAGAGGTTGGTGAGGTGACAATGGGGCTATTGAATTACACATGGTATCACACTTTAGCTTTAGGACTTTATCTTGAGAAGTGTGAGATTTCGCTATATCAATTCTCAAATTGTTTACAACACTATTGTTAAGAACTAATAAGAAGTGATGTTGAGGGGTTTTTGGGTATAAGAAACAATACCATTTAAAAACTAGGGTTCTCAGTCCTTGGAATTCCTTCATGTGGGCCTAGGGGCACACAAGAATAATTTAACACTAAACCATGCAAACTTAAAATTAACTTAACAGATCCATAAAGTAATAATAATCATAATTCCTAATTTCCTATTGTACGATATAATGCAAATTATTCAAACATGAAGCAATGAAGACATGCAATGTCTGAATTTCAAGATTGATGAACCAATACAAGAACTTAGAAACTACAACTTTGATTCAATACTCTGTGTCCTAACTCTAGGAAGGAATCTAGTTTGTAGTATAGAACATGCATCGTGTGTTATCAATTCTTAATTGACAACAACTAAAGGTCATCTACTTCATCAATTCCTTCCCATTTTGTGTTTTTATGTTATATTCCTTATAAAAGTGTCAAATTTCTTTCAAAGTAAGCAATCATTGAATAAAATAAAAAATAGTTGAGATATGATTGAGAAATGGTCATTTATTTCTTGAAAGGATCTTCATGATTTCTTTGGTTGTTTTTCATCTCAAGAAACAAGAAATGACCTAAGAAACTATCGTGATGTAATATAAGAAACAACACGGTGCAATGGCCATTTTCAAAACCAAATGATGTCCATTGAGGACATGGCCTTTATTTGGTTCATGTTTCATAGGAGTTTCGGGTAGAAATGGAACTTTGTTGTACCATTTCCAGTAGTAGAAAGGGAAAACCTTCTTTTTCCATGAGAAATAAATTACCTTTCCTTTTTCAAGATAATCTAAATCATAAAAAATATGAACTATACTGCACACATTCTTGGATAATGTGAAAGTGGAAAAGGAATACCCTACACAAGTGATGCACACATGTACACTTGAACACTAATAGATTTTTGTAGTTGAAAAATTTATGCAATGCTTGTTTTCATTTAAATGTAGGGTTTTTAAAGCAGGGAGAAATAATGGCTGCCAATTTAATAAGCGTTTCTTTGGGAAAAATTTAAATCTTGTATTGGGTGATGAAGATAATAGAGGGCATTGAATCTTGATTCTTGACATTGTGTTTAACTTGAATAACTCAAATGATTATAAATATCAGTGGATGAGTTCTTTTTTCAAGTATGTCACTCAAAACTCTTATGTCAAAGCATTGTATGATGGCTAGCATGTGCTTGTTTCCCTTTCTTCAGTTCAATGTAAAAATTATATTAATATATTGGAGCACGAATGATAACTACAATTGTTTGCTCTGTAGTATATCCAGCCCCAAGATTATGAAAAGCTTTCTCAAGTGGAGCTATTGGTTATTGATGAAGCATATGCAATTCCATTGCCTGTTGTAAAGGCTCTGCTCGGGCCATATTTAGTGTTTATGTGCTCTACTGTAAATGGGTAATAATTATAAATGAGCCAACCCCAATCAAAGATTTTGTAACCATTCGGTTTCAATATAAAGCCCAGGTATTGAAACCCTCCATCCATATTAAGAAGAAATTGCAAATTTTTATAACATTTGGGACATTACAACTAAAAGATTGGTGTATGCTTACCATTTTGGTGGTCAAACCAACGGGTCCCCTGCTAAACCCCCGAACCTGCTAAACCCTCGAACCAATGAATAGCTTCAGCACCACCGTTGCAGAGATAATGAAATCAATTAGGTTTAACTCTCAGCGCCATTGCAAAGATAATGAAATCGATTCTGTAAGAATTTTTGTAAAAAGGGCGCTTGGGTTTAGATATAGATTGGTTTGGTGTGACATCCACTAGATATATGGTACATTCCTTCAATATTAATATATTTCCATAAAATATAGCATGTTTCCTTTAGGAGTGGGAAAAGAAGGCCCATTAATGAGCTAGAAATTACTTGCCACCTGTTGGTGAGTGGAGGTTATTCACTTTTCATTTACAGCTTACCAGGTTACTCATGTTACCAATATTTTCACATGGCTCACTTTTAGGTGACTACCTATTGTACTTCTTCTTTATAAATAAAAATTGGTAGATAATTGTATTATTTGAAATCTATAACAAATCCAGGCAACAAAATTACAACAAATAGAAAATTATGCAAAAAATTCACCAAGGCACTAATGTGTGGATACCCTATCATTTCTTAGATCCTCATAACTTACCAACACCTACTATATTGGTATACACATAATATGGCATTTACCTGAAGTATTTCATATGCATCTAGAAGTAAATAAGTTGTATGACAATTGTTATGGTAGATATAAGATGTGTATTATAGTTTATATTTCAATTTTTCTTAAGTAGCATGCATGTGCGGTCCATATAGTGACTACAATTACCAAATATATTTCAATGAATATGTGAAGATGATCTCTCATTAGGTCCTAATTACTTAAAGCATCATTAATTAGCTTTCCAAATGAATAAAATATGTTAACAAATTAGTAAAAACTAGGAAAACAAATCATGCTTTAAAAAAATATGGCATAATGAGTCACACTCTGAGATTTATTTAATTACTCATCAAGTGTCGCTACAACATATATATGATCACCATTACCATAGAAATGGGACATGTGACCATCATTTTGGTTTCACCAATGACATTCCACATCATGAGCATTGTTTAGGGTTGATTGTGTTGATTTTTTTTAAACAAATCATTTATACATTTTATGGAAATTATAGACACAATTTATAATCACATTACAAGATCATGATGTATGGATATTCGTTATCATTTCTTAGATACTCAAAACTTACCAAAACCTAATAGATTGATATACATCTCATATGGAATTTACCCCTAGAATGCCACATGTATCCTAAAACAAATTAGTTGTATGGCAATTGTTATGGTGCATATATGATGTGTATTACAGTTTATCTTATAATTTTGTTGAAGTAGCATACAACAATTTACATAGTGATATGAGAACCACTCTCTAGAGTATACATCGATTTTGTACACATGGCTTTTCAATTGCTTTTTAAGATATATCATTGGTGATGACATGATTATATAACGAACCATTAAGTTGAACTATGAAATCATTCCTCACAACACACACACACATATTGATGAATTAATAATTTTTCTCATATAATTTTTTTAATATATTTTGAGAAAAAAAAAATATTATATATAATTATTTCTAAGAAGAACAAGAGAGAATTCCTTACCATATCTTCGTAAAACATATAATAGCAAGAAAATTAATGTATTGAAATTTCATTTCCAAACATATTCATGGAGTAAAATGAAGATTAAAAGGAGATATTCACGGATTTACCTATAACATCACCTCATAAGAATGTAAATGTACAATATTGATGATACATAGGTTAGGAGAAAATTAATCTATTGAAATTTCATTTCCAAACATATTCATGGAGTAAAATGAGCATTAAAAAGAGATATTTATGAATTTACTTATAACATCACCTCATAAAAGTGTAAATGTACAATATTGATAAAATTTATTTATATATGATAAATAATAAACCTTTATCTCACATGTATCATATAATCTTATAAACAAACACATTCTATAATATGCAATAAAAGTGAAATTACACAATCCACATGGAAATAAGACTTAGTTCAAGAAAAAGAAAATAAAAAATAAACCATAAGTGACATGGATTTTGCAAAGGCCTTGATCAAAGAATCAAATAAAATAGACATGAATTTAAATGTAATTAGATATAACTAAAACCATAAGTGACATGGATTTTACAAAGCCTTGATTCAAGAATCAAATAAAATAAGCATAAATTTAAATGGAATTAGATGAATTAGGTGAGTGACTGAGCATAAGGTATACCTTTTAAATAAAAAAAATAAAAAAATCAAACCAAATTTGCTAACTAAAAGAAAGTACAAAAACAAGCAAAGTGAGAATAAAATGATAATGGAAATTATACCATTTTCAATTGTATGTATATATATATATATATATATATATATATATATATATATATATAATTTAAATGATAATGTGATAATACAATTTTAAATATATATAAATATTATCATCACTAATAATGTGCACAAGCTGGCACCTGGGAAGTCACAAGTTAGCAAATGTGACACGGGCACCCTCGCACGAAATGGCCAGACCCGAGCACCCTTGGTCGTGCGGCGTCACACGGCATGACACGGCGTGCCTGGCCGCATGGAGGCACAAGGTAGAAAACGGTAAACGGGCCACCCAAACATGCATAAGCTCGCACCCGGGCGGTCACAAGTTAGCAAATGTGACATGGGTGCTCTCGCACAAAACGGCCCAACCCATTCGCCCTTGGTCGTGCGGCGTCACACGGCGCGACACGGCGCACCTGGCCACACGGAGGCACAAGGTAGCAAACGAAAAATGGGCCACTCGAATGTGCACAAGCTAGCACCCGGGCGGTCACAAGTTAGCAAATCTACCACGAGCACCATCGCATGAAACAGCCCAACCCAGGCGCCCTTGGTCGTGAGGCATCACACGCCGCAACACGGTGTGCCCGGCCGCTCGGAGGAACAAGGTAGAAAATGGAAAATGGGCCACCTGAATGTGCAAATTAAGACACTCAGGAAGTCACAAGTTAGCAAATTTGACACGGGCGCCCTTGCACGTAACAACCCGACCCAGGTGCCCTTGGTCATAAGGCATCACACGCCGCGACACGATGTGCTCGGCCGCCCAGAGGAACAAGGTAGCAAATGGCAAACAGACGGCCCGAACGTGCAAATTAAGACACTGAGGTGCTCACAAGTTAGCAAATCTGACATGGGCGCCCTAGCATGTAACGGCCTGACCCGGGCGCCCTTGGTCATGCGGCGTCACAAGGCGCGACACAGTGCGCTCGGCCGCCCAGAGGAACAAGGTAGTAAACGGAAAACAAGCCACCCAAACATGCACAAGGCACCTGGGTGGTCACAAGTTAGCAAATGTGACACGGGCACCCTCGCACGAAATGGCCAGACTTGGGCCGCCCTTGGTCGTGCGGCGTCACACGACGTGACACGGCGCGCCCGGCTACACGGAGGCACAAGGTGGCAAACGAAAAACTGGCCACCCGAACGTGCACAAGATGGCACTTGGGTGGTCAAAAGTTAGCAAATGTGACACGGGTGCCCTCGCACGAAACAGCCAGACCCAGGCGCGCTTGGTCGTGCGGCGTCACATGACGGGACACGGTGCGCCTAGCCGCACGAAGGCACAAGGTAGCAAACGGTAAACGGGTCGCCCAAATGTGCACAAGCTAGCACTCGAGCGGTCACAAGTTAGCAAATGTGACATGGGCGCCCTCACATGAAACGGCCAAACCAGGGCGCCCTTGGTCGTGCGGCATCACACGGCGTGACACGGTGCGTTCGGCCGCACGGAGGCACAAGGTAGAAAAAAGTAAACGGGCTGCCCGAACGTGCACAAACTGGCACCCGGGCGGTCACAAGTTAGCAAATGTGACACGGGTGCCCTCGCACAAAACAGCCCGACCCAGGCACCCTTTGTCGTGAGGCGCCACACGCCGCGACATGGTGCGCCCGACCGCCCGGAGGAACAAGGTAGCAAATGGAAAATGGGCCACCCGAACGTGCAAATTAAGACACTCATGTAGTCACAAGTTAGAAAATCTGACACGAGAGCCCTCGCACGTAATGACCCAACCCAGGCGCCCTTGGTCGTGAGGCGTCACACGCCGCGACACGGCGTGCCCGGCCGCCCGGAGGAACAAGGTAGCAAAAGGCAAATGGGCCACTCGAACATGCAAATTAAGACACTCAAGCGGTCACAAGTTAGCAAATTTGACATAGGCACCCTCGCACATAATGACCCGACCCGAGCGCCCTTGGTCGTGCGGCATCACAAGGCGCGACATGGCGCACCCGGCCGCTCGGAGGAATAAGGTAGAAAACGGAAAATGGGCCCCCGAATGTGCACAAGGCACCTGGGCAGTCACAAGTTAGCAAATGTGACACGGGCACCCTCACACGAAACAGCCAGACCCGAGCGCCCTTGGTCATGCGGTGTCACACGGCGCGACACGGCGTGCCTGGCCGCACAGAGGCACAAGGTAGAAAACGATAAACGGGCTGCCCGAACGTGCACAAGCTAGCACCCAGATGGTCACAAGCTAGCAAATGTGACATGGGTGCCCTCGCACGAAACGGCTCGACCCAGGCGCCCTTGGTCGTGCGACGTCACATGGCACAACACGGCGCACCCGGCCGCACAGAGGCACAAGGTAGCAAAAAGTAAACGAGCCGCCCGAACATGCACAAGCTGGCACCCGGGCGGTCACAAGTTAGCAAATGTGACGCGGGTGCCCTCGCACGAAACGACCCGACCCAAGCGCCCTTGGTCGTGCCACTAGTAAATTTGGCCCAGTTTTCGATGGTCAAAGTGTCGTTATTCCGACACCCCGTTGTTGCAAGAGCGCCAATTTGAGGCCAGTCAAAGCGTGGTTAGCCTTAGAGTCGTAATTCTGACACTTTCATAAAGCATCGGTATTGCGACGCTATCCAGAGGCGTCGAGCGACCTCACACGGCGCGACACGATGCACCTGATCGAACGAATATCCCACAAGGGAGAAAATAGAAAACGTGCCGTCCGAACGTGCACAAGGCACCCGGGTGGTCACAACTTAGCAAAACTGATACCGGCGCCCTCGAGCAAAACGGCCCGAACCGAATGGGCTCGGTCGGGCGACCTCGCACGGCGTGACACAGTGCGCCCGACCAAACGATGCCACAAGGGAGCAAACGACAAATGGGCCGCCCGAACGTGCACAAGGCACCTGCGTGGTCACAACTTAGCAAAACTGATTCGGGCGCCCTTGAACGAAACGACCCGACCCGAACGCGCCTGGTCAGAAGCCCCTCACATGCATTAAGAAAGAACCTCCTTGGTTGTACAAAAGAATAGAACCACAACCCATTAGAGAAGTAGAATAGATATATTTTAATTCATTTCATTTATGTTGTTTCTTTATTTGTGTTAAGATTTATTTCTTATGGGTGGTGTGCACCTTTCACTTATATTTCATAACATATAGTTAACATTTAACCATTGAATTACATAGTGAACCAATCAAATCAGAGTATTGTTACAAGACAACTTAACAAAGAGTAATAGCATATAAGTGTCATTATTACGACACCCCCAAAAGCATCGCTATTGTGACGGCTGCCTCCAAAAATCGCAATTGCGACACTTAGACAATCTGTCGCAATTGAGACATTTGGAGGCAGCCGTCGCAATAACGATGCTTTGGGGCATAGTGTCACAATTGTGACGTCTTCCTCCAAATGTCACAATTGTGACACTTTGTCTAAGTGTCAGTATTGCGACACTTTTCTCTAAACGTTGGTATAGCGACGGTTTTGGGCGGGATTTGAAAAAGTTGACAAAATTTGGGGAAATTTCTGACATTTGGTCAAAAGTGTTGGAACGAAGTGTCGAAATTTTCGCCAAATGTACTAGTGAATGTTGCAATATATCAACAATTGGAAGTAAAACTTAATAATAGAAAAGCATGCCATAATTATTAATCAATTGAAGACAATCCCTACCTATGTACAAAGAGAAAACCCTAACTATTTAATTGTGAGCTGTAGCACTAACTTATTGGAAGCTTGAGCATTATCTCCTTGAGTCATTGAGAAATTCACACAAAAATACTTATTTTATAAGCTAAATAACACGAGCATGTAAAATCCAAACAATCCACACAATCGTTATGTCAGGAAGAGCACACACACACACATCGTGAACTCTTTTTCTTTCCTTAAGAAACCCTATACACAACCACACAATTGAAAGAAAGGATGAAAACTTAACTAAGGTGTTACCAAATCAATCAAAGTGATTCAATTGTAAAGACAAAATGTAATCTCACTCTGTCTTAAATAAGAAACACAATCTCGCATGCATTCAATCAATAACCCACTGCATTAAAAAAAATATCATACCCAGAATATTGTGTTAGCCAAACCAGTGTAAAAAGGACAATGAGAATGAAGAACTCTACATGTTAGAAATGTAAAATAGAATCCTATAATCTCATACTCTAAAAAATATATAAGTATATAACTTAGCACTCTTCAATCAAATGTATAAAAACACTAGAAGAGTAAGGTGCATAAATATAATATAGATCAATACTTGAAATAGGTGCACAATGATAAAAGCACCAGTCAACTTGTAGGAAGCTTTGTCAAAGAAAATTGGAATAAGTTTGTCTTAAGAAATAAGGTTTCTTTCACATAGTAATCGACCCTAGCATTTTATCAAGTACAAATCATGAATTGGATCCCAACTCTTAAGCATTTAAATCATCAATATTGTAGATAAAATAATATCAATAACAAAGAAAACCACCACAAATCAAAAGCTACAAGCTTTGTTTCATATCAGTGCAGGAATAAATCAAATGATGACAATGTTAAATGAGAGTTTCTCCAAATGGTCTCAAAGATAATGTAACTCAGATATATAATTACTGAAGCAACTGCTCTTTTCTTCCCAAATTTCAATAACTCATCAAGTCATACAACATAAACTAGGGATCAGATCATGTATCACAATTTGTACTCCAATGTTGTTCTCTTTTTAAACTATTTGAGATTTATATATTGGAATCTATATGCAACTTCATGATAATTTATCATTAAACTATTACATAAAATACCAATAACAGAGTATTGATAGAAGAAATAATTTCAAAGCATGCCAAGGTTTATAATCATCACACCAAGAATACATAAATCACATATCCCTGTATCATTCACCACAACAAATGTATGTAATACTTCTAGTTCTATATGTAAATCCAGAATAACATTCATGAGATATTCAAATCATGAAGAAAACATAGTATTGATTACAAATTCAGATCTGTTGGATTCAAAATCAAATCTAAACGGTCAACGCAGACAAAAAAAAACACACACACACCTTCGAAAACCAGTAGTCAATCCATGAAACAATATATAGGAGTGGTGAAAAGAGAGGAAAACAAGTTGGGTTGGAGGGGCCTCCCAACTAACTTGTTGCCGCTTAAAATAAATCAAATTACAGAGTCAAGATAACCATGAAATGCATTAGCAATGAGAAGAAAAAATTGGCATGAAGTTTATTAAAATGTTACTCAATCATTTACATCACGAACCAAATGCTTAAGGTTCAACACATAAAAGAGGGTTTCCTCTGAGTCTGAACCAGCAATCCTGCTCCAATAATTTTCTAGCCTCCTTTTCAAGGCAATGGCTTGTTTTCAAGGCCATGGCTTGGCCTTTTATAATTTTTACAATTACATAGCAAGCCTTGAAAAATCCAAATCAAGTCTAAATAATATAAAAATAGTTTTCCATTAAAATAATATATGATACAACCATTATCTAATCGAAGAGTGAAAATATGATGTAAAATTTTGAATTTTTCTCAAATCATGGCATAATCCTAGAATTCTGGAAAAATTACATTTTTTTACAAAACTGCCTCAAAGAACCCCGCATAACTCTCAAACCATGATGAATTTTTGGAAACCATTTGGACGGAGCCCAATTTTCCATTTTTTAATCAAAAGCCATGTTTTGGAATTTCGATATTCTTCCTAATTTTTACTCCAATCGAGGAGAATGTTGGAAGTTTGAAAATTGTGTGCATTTGGGGATAATTTATCAATTTGCTTCTAGAAAATTACATGTATGACCAGGGTGCAATATAACTCATGTGGAGGTGTTCAAACATTATTTTAGAGGAAAAACATCTTTTTTTTTTTCTAAAAATTTTCCAATCTATCGAAGCACCAAATTGGTGCAGTCACACAAGACTAGTGTAGGCACATGCCAGAAATAGAAGCTGGTGCAAGACTTCAACTGGTTTCAATCTTGTTGAGTGCAATTTACCTAACAATAGAGTGTATAATTCATCCATTAAGAAATTCAATATGGTGATTTTTATATGCATCAATCACACGTATGACCTCCTCTTTTGATTGCATGAAGTGGTGAAAGATCTTTGGTAAATAGACACAATTAAGCATTCATTAACAACAATTTGATGTAATTATTATTGAAATAAATTAAATATTATAAATAATAAACATTTACCTTATCATTCCCTAATTTAAGACAATTAACCCAAGAACGCACAAAGTGATGGCAATTACCATAAAATATAAGTAAAATCATGAGGTATTTCAGAGCAAAAGTTGTATAAATCTAGACAAAACAATGTCTTTACATCTTCCCACTATTTCATGTCCTCATGCAAGAAATACCGTTGACATAGACCAAATTTAATCAAAATTGTATGGCTATGGTGTCTCTATTGGAATCATGTTCCATTGACTTAAATTATATTGTTAATTTAGTAAGAGAATGTAGCAGGTAAGTGTCATATGATACACCTTTGCATCAATAAGATAACAAAGGACTTGTGACCAAATATTCAAGGATTCTAATACATGTGTTACACCATTTTTGGTCATCTAACCTACTATCATTAGATGGACCCAAGTACACCATGTAAGACCAATTTTACCCTAAGTAAAATTTCTTTCACTATGTAAAATAACTTAATAAAACACATTTATTAGGTTGTTTATGGTCTAAACAGGAAACCCCAAAAGGAAATATTAAAAAAACCTATATTTGTTTGATTTTCCTGGTCATGTTTAACCCAAAACAAAGAAATTAATTAGATAAATCTTTATTTATCTTATTATTTTTCTAGGAATAATTATTTAAATTTTATTTAAATAATATTCCTTGTTAAATATGACTAAATTACCCATAAATAATTAAATAAATCATTATTTATTTGATTATCCTTCAACCACTTCCTTAAAATGATAAATAAATCATTTATTTATTTATTATTCACAAATAAAGGGATTTGACCCAAGTAAAATACCTTTTCCCTCCAACAAATATAATAAAATAGTCCATAAATGGTGGATCTAGATTTGGTTAATGTTATTTTAATCATGCACCAAGATCTAGAATGACCCAATATTTTGTTATAAATAGGAGGGTTTTTCCTATCATTCTTCACCTTTTGTTGCCTATTAGATCACTCTAGATCTATACACTTGGTCACATTCTTCATTATTTGCTGTGTGAGCTCCCTTTGAGTTCTATCTTTGTCTGGGTTTTCTACACCAACAAGAGAGAGAAATTCTAGATCTGAAGTGCTGAGGACTTCCAAGAACCCATACCATTGAGGAGAATTGGATACACCTTCTTGTTTTCCTCCCAGGTGCCCTTAATACAAAAATTCTTTCAAAAAATATTGTTCTTGTCTTGTCTATTGGATGTATGGAGCAAAACCTTATTTTTACTGCTTAACGTCTCTCTATGCATAGATCTGGTTTTTTGCAGCACTTGTCTTGATCAACTAACTGCAGATCTGAAGATATTGGCAGCCACATTTGATGTTAGGGCTATAAGTTATGCATAGCTAAAGTGATCTTTTTTCGTACACTTCGACAAAATATTCATACTAACAATTGGCGACTCCACACGAGTTTTCAATTACGACCGCTGTCGTTTTTCATATTCCTGCATATCCAGCTACTTCAGACCCTAGGGTTTCTTTTCAGATTTTTTTTTTTCCTATTTTTATGTTTTTGTCTCACATAAAACCCTAAAACATTAAAATTTCTAACTTCCGCGTGTTTCTGGCCCTATTGCGCAGGTGACAGACATCAGCCACAACTAAGACGGCAACTTTTTCGGAAATCTGCCGCCAGGACACCCGGAGCTTCAGGTCACACTTTTCAGCCCAAAACCTGTGACCTGGCCTCCAGGTCACACTTTTCAGCCCATTATCTGCGACCTGCATAGAAAACAGGTCAGAACCTGTGACCTACCTCTTTTTTTGCTATTTTTCTGTAATTTTTCTGGGTTTTTCTGAAGCTTATGTAAGGGTTTTCCAGCCTCTGTCTCAGCCTGTTTAGACCTGTTTCTAATCTGTTTTACTCATCTAAGTGGGAACCTAGCCCCCTAGGGCTTTAGTACCTTCCAATTTTTGTGGAAGAGTTTTAACTGTTTCAGGTGTCTGTTTTTTTCAGGGTTTCAGCCATCCCTTTTTCAGATCTGATACCTCCTTTTCAGATCCCTTTTCATCAGCTCTTCTCCCTTTCAAATAAACTCCTGAAGTTTTTTTTGGATCTACCTTTAGGGCCTCTTCCTTGTCCCTTCTTATTTTTGCAAATTTCCTCCTTTTTTCCAGCCACCTTGCCTCTGCCTCTTGGCTGTGTTATGCACCTCTTTTCAGCAGGTTTCTCCTTTAGATCCCTGTCCCTTTCGACCCTAGATCTATTGGCCTCTTTGTAGTGTGTTTTGACTAGATTTTTTCCCTTTGTTAGACTAGTTTTGAGATACCCACATTTTTGGGTTAGATTGATGCATTGTTAGTTGTTAATTTTCTGTCATTTCAGCATTATATACTGTTCTCTGCAAATTTATTTTCAGTGAAGCAACACACTTTTTCTTAGGCTCTCAAAACTTCAGGGTTTAAAAATTAAAATTAACGCATGCCACACACTCACCCTAAGCGAAGAAGAGCCTGGTTCACACCGCCAGGCAAAGACTTTAAAACATTGTAAAATCAATTGACACTGCACCTTTTCTACCCTTGTTTCGACATTGTAATCACTTGATTCTGCATCTCCCTGCCCTTGTTGGTCATTCTTCTTCCCCTTGTGCCGTGTTTGTGTTGTCATCATTGCGCCCCCAAGGCGCACCTTCCGGAGACTTCTTGGCCTTCACCCTCAGTTTCCGGTTGGTCGACCTACTTCGTCCCTCCATCGTCGAGTTAGTCCTCCTCCGAGTCCACACTCCGACTCTTCTTCTGATTCATTGGGTTCTCCTTTTACTTCTGGTTCTCCCCCTGTCACCTTCACTATGTCTAGTCCAGGGCCTAACGCTAGCAGGAATCCCGACCCTAATTCCGGGACTACTACTAGCAGAACCTCCACAGGAACTACCTCGGCTGCACCCTTGCTCCCTTACATGGCAGGCCTCAGCCTCCCCGATCTCAATCAGTTGATCAATGACCCTATCCGCCACGATGTTGGTTGGCCTGCTATGCCAACTAAGCTCCCCTCTGACATCCCTAAGTTCGAAGGCCTTGCTGGAGAAGATCCAACCAATCACGTCCGATCTTTCCACATGTGGTGTTCCTCCAATTCCATTACCGATGATTCCATCCGTCTTCGGTTGTTCCAACGCACGCTTACGGGCGAAGCTTCTAAATGGTATGTTGACCAGGCCACCTCTTCCCATACCACCTTTGAGACCATTGCCCAAGCCTTTTTATCTTATTTCCAGCTCCCTCTCCGATACGACACTGGTACAGAGCTTTTGACCTCCTTCCGTCAAACCTCTTCAACCCGCCTTTCCACTCATGTCCAGGAATGGCAGAGAATAAAAAGCTTATGTCGAGCTCCCCCCTTTGAAGATTGGGTTTATATGGACTGGCTCCTTCACACTCTCTTACCTCCCATTGGCAAAGATGTCGCCTCCAATTTCCCTCAAACCGAAGAAGCCGCCCTCCAAATAGCCTTGAAGTATGACCTGATCTACGCTCAGTCTAGTTATGTTTATACCGTCCTTCCTGACCTCCCCAGGCCCGGTGGGGCTAACGCCCTGGGGGAATCTCACTCCGCCGATGGTATCGTTGGATCCCTTTCTCATCCATATGCTCAACCTCGTATGGGCTATGGTCCCCCTCCGGGAGGGGCCATCACCTCTAGCACTCTTCCCCCTCCAGGTAGCATGTATCCAGGATACGGCATGCCTTATCCTTTTGCCCAACCTCCTGCTTACCTCAATGTTGCCCAACCGAACCACTATCCTTATCCGCAGCCTGGTGCTCCAGCTCCTCCAGCATATGCACTTCCACCTCCCTTTCCTTCTCAACCCCAGCAACAGCACCTACAGCCCCCTCCAGGGCAAGTATTTTCACAGCAGGGCGCGACTAATCCTCCTTCCTCTCAAAGAAGGCGGAGAGGCAATCAAAATCAATCTGCCCCAGGTACTCATGGACCAAATCCTCAAGGTACTGACCCTAACAGTACTAACCAGCAACAGGGCACTTAGCCCAAGCCGGACAGGCCTATTCGTACAAATAAGCCTTGTTCGTGTTGCGGTGTTTACAGTCATTACACTCATGATTGTCCCCTCTTACCACAGATGCGGCAGATGTGGGAGTCTCAAGCCACATTGCGAGAACAGCATGCCTCCCCTCATGCTCCCCCTAATGTGACCACTACTCAACCGGCTGTGTTTACTGATCCTTTCCCCGAGCAAGGATTTGTGGCCACCCAACCACCTGATGGATAGGTCGCCACTCAACCTTCCCCTTCTGGTTCCTCCGATTACCAGATCCTCATGATGAACTCTGATTCATCCCCAACCATCGACCTTCACCTTCAAACTCGGTCTTGACAGTACCCCAAGCCTCCCGCTCAGTCTGCCTCCAAGTCCCCTTCTTCAGGTTCTACCGAGCCTCTTTCAACATCCAATGGTCCCTTACATATCCCTCAACCCAAAGTTGAGGTTCATACTAAGATTCCTAAGGGACAATTACACCGAAATGCTGCTCCTGGTCGACCTGCTCATTCGTATAGCATAATAGATGATTTGGCGCAGTATCCTACTGCCATTTCCACATTGGAACTCCTCTAATCGTGCCCTTCCCAAAAGAAGGCTCTACTATCTGCCATGGGCGCTGTAGATCCTGCTGATGACCAAATGATTGTTTTCGATGCCCATCAATCAGAGCATCCTCCTTTTCCTGCTTCCGTAGCCTTCCAAATCCCAGTCAAAATCCGGAACGCTAACGTTTCTCGATGCATAATTGATGAGGGGGCATCCACCTGTGTGATGTCCGCTTTGGTTTGGAAGCAACTCAGATCTCCTGAATTAGCCCCTTCCATGATCACCCTTTGGGCGTGGGATGGCCATGCCTCCCAGCCCATTGGCCTCTTCTGTAATTGTCCTGTCACTCTTACGGGCAAGACTATTTGTGTTGACGTCTAAGTCATTGACACCCCTCTAGACTACAACATTCTCTTGGGGCGAAGCTACACCTATGCCATGTCTGCTGTCCCATCCGCGGTTTTTTGCAAGATGTATTTTCCTCACAATGGAAAGATAGTCACCATTGACCAGTTGACTTATCATGAGCCAAAGTCTCAGACCTCCCCTGAGACAACCATCTCTTCTGTAGCCAATAATCAAACCGTCGATTCCTTGACCAGTGTCTCTCCCGACATCTACAAAGACTCCTCTTTGCTTGGAACTTTCCCTAGTCTCCCTCCTCCTCCTATCTCTGATCCCAGCTTATCGAACGTTTGCATAATGCAATCGTCTCGGGTTGCCCTTAAGCGACCCACTTAGGCTAGTCAGCAACCTCAGACTCAACCTCGCCCACCGCAACCCGCTCCTAGCCCTTAATTTCAGCCAGCCGGACCTCCTCCTTCTGGCCCTTCTCCTACAGCTGGTATCCCTGAACCGCTCTATCCTCCTGGGTTGGTTCCCCCAGGCCTCAACCACCTCGAAGCAGTCCCTCCTGGTCATTATCCCGCTGGTCAGATACCCTTCCTGACTCCCCCTCCCAGAGTCTATTCAGTCCCCGTCATGGCCACCCTCTCTCTCCCCAACCTGACCCTGGGCCTACCCATCTGGTACCTTGACCCTCCAGCCGCTACCCTGCCTGGTCACCCCAAACCCTACCTTGCTTTGACACTGGTTCAACCAGTCCCCCTCGCTTCCTCCATTGCCACTATGCCCCCAGCACCTTCACAAGACCCTTCTCTTGTCGTGACGGCTCTCGAGAAGAAAGGAAAAGCTCGCAAAGGGGCACCCAAAGACAAGGCCACCCCGACTGACACGGCCCCTCCTCCGCCCGCAAAGCCTTGCGCCTTGTGTGATGTCGTCGGTCATGCCACCCATGCTTGTCCTGAATTACCCCGTATTCAACCCATGGTTAAAGTCGTGTTCCCTGAGTCTACGGTCCCTGAAGCCTCCATTCCTTCTTCGTCCGTAACCAAGAACCCCAAGACTATCCGCACCAACAAACCCTGTGCTCTGTGTGGTGTCCATGGCCATTATTCCCACCATTGTCCTCACCTCACGCATTATCGCGCATCTTTAGAGGTAGTTTGAGAGTATGAGGTTGAACAAAATCAATCTGCCTCTCCCATACTTGCGTAGTATGCTGTCGGTCAGTCTGAGGATCCACCCGCTCCCATCGACATCCCCCCCCTGATGTCTAGATTGTCGAGCCTATCACCACCATTTGCTACCTATCCTCATCGAGGAGACCCTCGAAGAACATTCCCTCGGATTCCTCCCCTGATGGTTCGCTCGACCCCCTTCAGCAACCACCCTGGGCTCAACATCTTTTGACCATCTATTCATTTGTTCTTCTGTCATCCCCCGTGACAATCCGTATGGGAGCCTTTCTTCCTGTACGGATGGTTTAGGTAGCTTTTCCACGTCATGTGGTTTCCCTTCCTCTCCTCATCCCCTCGTTTCCTGTCAGGATCCCCCCTTGGAATCCTTCTTTTCCCATGACCTCATCCTTCCCGCCCTTAACCGAGATAACACCACCCGTATCCATGTTGACCTCTGCAGCCTGAGTCCACGCCATATCTCTTATCACCTTCATATACCACCCTCTAGTTTGTATATGAGTCATAGCCATCCTGCCCATCGCACTCCCTCCTGCAGTTGCCGCTCGATGTCTTCTGTACACTCACGTTGCCGTCATTGTCCCTCCCCCCCCCATTTTTTGTCTTGTAACACTATTACATAGGACCTCCCATCCACACCCTATATCGGTTACGCCGATGGTGCAAGTCGTTACTCCCGGAATCTCGCCTCGGCAGGTTGGGCCATCTTCACCCCCTTGCATGCCCTTGTTCTCTGAAATGAGTTCTGCATTGGTCCTGCCACCAACAATCAGGCCGAATACGATGCAGTGCAGGGTCTTTTAGCCGATGCCCTCTCTCATTGCATCCTCCATCTGCATGTTCATATAGATTCCCTACTTCTTGTCATGCAACTAAATGGTGTCTATCGTGTGCATAATCCTGTGCTGTTTAGACGATATTTACGAGTGAAACTCTTGATACGTGAATTTGAAACCGTAACTTTCAACCATGTACCACGAGAACAAAATCACTATGTAGATAGCATTGCAAACCATGTTCTAGATTGGCATTTATCACATGCATTTTATACAAGACAATAACAATCATAATCATTAACAAGATACATATCCATAATATGTGTCACAAAACATGTGTTTAGAGTCCATCTACTCTGATACATATGACATGCCCATAGCATGTTACAAAAAACTCAAAGCCCAGAGCTGCTCACCCACTACATCCATCTTCAGGGCTGCACCCCACCCCTAATCACTATCTGGAGGATCCCGGGCCAAGGGCTCTGCCCCTGCAGCATGTAGATCGCGCATAGCCTGACCAGCCATCGCCATGCGCCGCATGACACCTCGCCACTCCGAGGGTAGACCAACACATGGCTCTATGAACTGGTCGTCTAAGTCCTGCCACCACGCTGCGGAAACCTTTAGGTCGGCAGCCTCTCACATCTACAGCAGACTCAGCAGAGATGTCCTCTAGGAAACGGTGCATCTATTATCTTGTTGCACTCACTCCACTTGAGCTGTGACTCCACGGTACTCCGGTCGTCCCATATATCCGGCCGGTTTTACCGGAGCTATATCTGCATACCAAAAGTACATGAATCAGTACCCTATCTATTGTTCAATAACTTTAACATGCCCAAAAAAGAGTAGTTACTTGTCACTTACCATCGGGTCCCCATACTCGACCAGGCGGAAGTGGTAGGTCCGGATACCCACAATAACTCATCCCACTATAGGGATAGTCGTCTATGTATAACGACATCTGATCCCAATGGGCAAAGAACTCAGGTCGAAACACCCGTCCGACCACCCCTCCTCCTCCTCTGCACAGTAGTCGCCCCCACCAGCGCATCCTGGGCTCTCTCGGGCCCCCATCTGGGAGCTGTATACGAGGTCGTAAGGTCGGGATCTTCTCAAAAAAGAAGGAGCACAATAAAGTCCCATACGAGCAATCGTGGTTCACTTGCCGCTTGCAAAGCGACAACTGTCGTTTTAACGACACCAACATCATTTGGGCCCACCCATAGTAGGTCCCACTCAACACACTCTCTATAATCATCATCTGCCCCCTAGTGATGTGATGGAATGCCTGGTTGCCCAGGATCCGCAGCACCGCTGCGGCCACTGCACGGGTCTCCAATCTCTCTAGGTCCCCGATCGGTATTCGCGTCCCTTTGACTTGGAGACCCGGTCGACAATGCCGCTCCACAAACTCCATGATGTTCCGTCCCCACGGTAACACTGGCTGTGTATTTCCCACCATCCCAAGTGGCGGGAGACCAGTCAGGAAATACACATCCTGGACTGTCAGTTCGATCCTGTGCCCCTGCACTACAAAGACCTCATGCTCTGGATCCCAATAACTGATAATCTGGGCCAACAAGGGCTCTCCAGCCCTCATCAAAGGGTTCTCCAAATACTTTAGCACCCCAAACCTGGCCAACACACGACGGACACCCTGATCTGCCTGGATCTCTGCCCGTAATGTACCCAGGTTTCTCTCTCTCCATTTAACCCGTATATCTGCCATATCTGCACAAAAACATCATCTTTGTCGGCATACATAGGGAATACCGTAACCAAACACAAAAACCCAACTCTCAGCCATAAAACAGCACTAAAACCCCCTCATCTTCCAGGTCGCACTTTTCTGCCAAATCCTGGGACAGGTCGCACCTTTTTTCTCAAAACCTGCTTCCCAGGTCACAGATTATGGCCCAAAAAGTGCGACCCGGCTGAAAATATGCAAGAGGGTCTGTTCCTGAGATTCTGGGCCCTAATATGAACTTTCAAACCATCAAAATGAAAGAGTAAGGTTAGGCCTCTTACCTGCAACTAATAGATCCCGCTTCCAACAGTTAGTTTGTCCACTACGCTCGCCACAATATTTAGGGCCTTCTCTCCTCTCTACCTTCACCACAGCAACACTAGCAAATGAGTGAATTTGGAGGGAAAAATGCCTTATTAAAAGAGAACCCTGGTTTTTCTTTCGCCTGCTGCGACCACACCGTAACTCAGTTTGACAAACCGTCCACACCGTTGGAAAGCTCTCACCGAGCCCTCTAATGGGTATCTGTTATTTTTTTGTGATTTGATACTTCACCAAGACACATTTTGTCCAAGAAGGGTCACTTCACCTCCCCCCAAAATCGGATTTCCTCACTTACAACACTTGTACTTGGGGCACCACTTTGCCTCCATACTTTTCTTTGTTCATGTCGATTTTCGTCATGAGATACCATCTTATACTCATGTTTCATGGTCCCCCATGGGACCTTTACTGTGTGGCAGCACCATCGAGTCGCCCTTGTTTAGAGCATCCAAGTTGTTGAGTCATCCTTCATCCTTCATTGCTTGGTCTCTCTCTTGTGTCGCATATTATGACCTTCAGTCCCACTATCCCCTATCCCTTATGATATTGTGTCAGTCGCTGCCATGTCATTCATGTCCTTTATTCTCTAGCAAGGGAAGTCATCCATTTGCTACTCAGTCCCCTCCATTCCATCATCATCATTGGTATTAGTCTGTCAGTCGCTCTACTATTTTCTCTCGTGCCTTAGTTGAGGATCTCTCATTGCCTCACCTACTGCCGGACTCTTCACAAGACTAACCTTTCTAACTTGGGGAGATGGGGTCGAGAGAGGTGTACCCTCGTTCCGGGGCCCACCTTGTTCTGCGTCTCTGACGTAAGGATCTCCATTTCCTTGACTGACGTTGCTTTCACTTGGCCTTTTTTCCTCAAAGATGATCGAGATCCAAGTGCTTGATGGTCCGTGGATGCAAAGAGCAATGGCTGAGATGCCCGTGTGTGTGTGAGATGTCTCAGCCCTCATGAGGGGGTGGCCCTGCAGGTAGCCCCCCACATGCCCGGATGACCTCTTCATTGCAGCCTTCAATGCAGCTCCATATATTTGATGATGTCGGCCTTAGCCGCTTGCAGCGCCTCTTTGATTTGCATGTATCAGTCAGATTTTGTGAGCCCTTCCCTGCTTGTAGGGGGCATTTGGGTTGTACTTGTATCTCATGTACTCAGATATTATTGTATAAGTCCTGGCTGTTATCCCAGGCATAGCATGTATATGGGATCCCTCATTGTATTTCTATCTGGCTCATGTTTATGCCGGCTGTACTTTATGGTTCGGTCCCTTGTTTACTGGACACACTATTCTTTTGTACTTTGTCTCGGCGGGCATAGGTATGCCTCCCCCGCCGCCTTTAGCACAGGTACCTTCTCATAAAAAGAGACTTGTTGCACCTGCGAGTCTCGTCTCCTCAGGGTCTAGTTCTTCAGCACACTATCTACCTTGCATTTCTCTCTCTGACTTCCCTTTTGTTGTCTAGTGATTGAGTTCTTACAACGTACTTCGATCATACGATTTGCTCCTGACACTCGCACGCTGGGGGGCAATCTGTTACACCATTTTTTGGTCATCTAACCTATTATCATTAGATGGACCCAAGTACACCATGTAAGACCAATTTTACCCTAAGCAAAATTGCTTTCACTATGTAAAATAACTTAATAAAACACATTTATTAGGTTGTTTATGGTCTAAACAGGAAACCCCAAAAGGAAATATTAAACAAACCTATATTTGTTTGATTTTCCTGGTCATGTTTAACCCAAAACAAAGAAATTAATTACATAAATCTTTATTTATCCTATTATTTTCTAGGAATAATTATTTAAATCTTATTTAAATAATATTCCTTGTTAAATATGACTAAATCACCCATAAATAATTAAATAAATCATTATTTATTTGATTACCCTTCAACCACTTCCTTAAAATGATAAATAAATCATTTATTTATTTATTATTCACAAATAAAGGGATTTGACCCAAGTCAAATACCTTTTCCTTCCAACAAATATAATAAAATATTCCATAAAAGGTGGATCTAGATTTGGTTAATGTTATTTTAATCATGCACCAAGATCTAGAATGACCCAATATTTTGTTATAAATAGGAGGGTTTTTCCTATCATTCTTGACCTTTTGTTGCCTATTAGATCACTCTGGATCTATACACTTGGTCACATTCTTCATTATTTGCTGTGTGAGCTCCCTTTGAGTTCTATCTTTGTCTGGGTTTTCTACACCAACAAGAGAGAGAAATACTAGATCTGAAGTGCTGAGGACTTCCAAGAACCCATCCCATTGAGGAGAATTGGAAACACCTTCTTATTTTCCTCCCAGGTGCCCTTAATACAAAAATTCTTTCAAAAAAATTGTTCTTGTCTTGTCTATTGGATGTATGGAGCAAAACCTTATTTTTACTGCTTAATGTCTCTCTATGCATAGATCTGGTTTTTTGCAGCACTTGTCTTGATCAACTAACTGCAGATCTGAAGATATTGGCAGCCATATTTGATGTTAGGGCTATAAGTTATGCGTAGCTAACGTGGTCTTTTTTCGTACACTCCGACAAAAGATTCATACTAACAACTGCCCTTTATTATTCCAAAAAGAGTAACTAATACTAGGGCTACATAATGCTAGGGCTACCAAAGGAATGCTAACAATTTTCTTACTACAGGGATAGTTCCATCATAAAATAACCAACCATTAAAATTTCCATAAGAATCTCAAGAGTAATCATAACCAGTAGTTCTCAACCTTAATATCCTCATTACAAATAAAAGTGACATAATTTGAAATCCATGGCATTAAAAATGAATGGAAATAGGGAAAATAAAGATGAAAAAAAGATACCTTCCTAAGGTAACCATCTTACCATTATCCAAGCATATAGATGAAGCTCCTCTTGTTCAAGCAAAGTGAATCGCCTGGACTAAGGGTCCCACATCCATGAAAACCTTCATATTTCTGAAATATAGAACTCCAAAGCACATTACTAAAAGGATATTACAACCATTCTCATAGAGATATGATAATGAGTTCAGGGAAAGAAAAAAATGACCAAGTAAATGTAGAAAATCTAACAACGAGATTCATTCTAGTATTGTAATGTACTAAAACAAAATATTAAATGCTTCTACAATTTGTGGAATCAAAAAAAGATCACACAATCACATAACAAGTAAGATAAAGAAATCAATCGATCACACAACACAATATGTATTTGGGGAAAGAAAACTTCCTGAAATCCCTCTATTTGTATATTTTATAAAGTTAAGACCATGAAACAATACAAATATTTTCTCTCGCCGTGGACTCCTGCACTCTGCCAACTATCTCACTTTGATTTAGGAGAAATCAGTCAAATACTTAATCAATTCTCAGCCTCTGCTAGACCTTCATTTCTCACACATTCCTGGAGGAATTTCTGCCCTATTAAATAGCAAATTCCTTGGAATTGATAGTGAAATGCATCATAGGCTTCCACATGACTCTATAACTGACTTGTACAATTTTCTAATTATACAATTGATAGTTATCATCCCTTTAAGCTCAGCCTCAACTGGGCCTTCCTTAGAACTGGCATGCAATAACTATTTATAGTGAATTATCAGTAAACTGATTGATCATTGCTTGTGAATTAAATTAGATTTAATTCACTGTACCTTTCACTAGCTCATCTCTCAGTTAGAACTAGCTAAATTAATTTTAACTCAATTTATTGAGTTAACTAATTACAACTCATAAATAACTATAACTGGACCCCCTAAAAATAGGAAAATCCTCTACATGCCCCCTCTTTAACCCTCAACTCAAATTTCCTAAGCTAACTCAGTTATTCTAACTTAGTTAACTAGTACAAGTTGTAATTAGATGAAATTACAATTTATCTTCCAATTTAATTAAGGGGAAATTAAATTAGAATCCACATTGGGTGCCATTTCTTAGTGTCATTTCAACACTCCCTCTCAACAAGAAATGGATTATCTGCTACCTTGATCGTGTCTCTATGGAATTCAAATTTTCTTCTTGCCAACGTCTTCATCAAGATGTTTGCATCATGCTCTTCTATGGGAATGTACTCTAATGACATAATTTTCCTTTGAACAAAATCTATGAGATGGTGATACGAGATATCAATATGCTTGGATGTATCATGGAATATTGGATTAACTGAGAGGTTCATGCAACTTTGTTTATCACAATGTTTCACCGTCGGATCCATCTGTCAACCAAACAAACTGACAAGTATCTTCCTCATCCATATGGCCTTGCATGTTGCCTGACTGGACGCCATGTACTCTGCCTCTACTGAATTGAATGCAACTAATCTCTGTTTCCTGTTGTACCAAGAAAATGTTGTTGATTCTATGTTGAAGATGCCTCCTAATGTGCTCTTCTTGTCGAATGGACTCCTTGCCCAATCTGCATCAGTGAAGCCTTGAAGCTTCACTCCCTCTGTTCGTTTGTACCATATCCCATATTCTATAGTGCCTATGAGATATCTCAACACATGCTTCTGTGCCTTCTAAAAGATCTTGGGTGGCTTAACCATAACTTGGCTCAACTCGTTAACTGCGTAGCATATGTCTGGTCGTGTGTTCACCAAATACATGAGTGAACCAACAAGTTTCTTGTAAACAATAGAATCCACTACTTCACCCGAAGCAGCATCCTCCTTTCTCCAGTTTCCTCCTAGAGGAGTTTCCATGGGTTTTTTCCCCTCCATGTGGGACTTCCTCAAAATATCCTTGGCATACTTCCGCTGAGACACAAATAACTCCCAATCTCTTTGTTATATTTCCAATCCAAGGAAATAATGCAAGGGCCCCATATCCTTCATCCCAAATTCTCTTGCAAGATCCTCTTTGCAAGAATTTATGAGCTTCTAATCACCTTTCGGTATCAGATTAGCGAAATAAATTACAATAATAAAAAGGTTACCATCAACCACAATATGATATATGTTTGCCTCCACTTCAATCTTGGTGAAGCCCCACTCGGTTAAATAACTGTCGATCTTGGTGTACCAAGCACGAGGTGCTTACTTCAACCCATATAGTGCTCTCTTGAGTCTTCACACATGTGACTCCCTGTCTAAGGTCTCAAAACCTTCCGGTTGCTCCATGCACACCTCTTCCTCAAAAAATCCATTGAGAAAGGTTGTATTTACATCCATCTGATGTATCTTCCATCCCATCTACGTTGAGAGCACAAGGATGGATCTAATAGATGAGTATATTGCAACTGGTGCAAAAGTCTCATCATAGTCAATCCCCTCCACCTGAGAAAACCCTCCAGCTACAAACCTGGCCTTGTGATTCTCCACACTCCCGTCTTCTACCTGCTTCACCTTGTAAACCCACCTGGATCCTACAATTGACTTCCCCATTGATCTCGAGACAACTTCCCATGCAATTTTTATGATAACAGAGTCATACTCCTCAACCATGGCATAAACGTACACTAACTATTGCACTGGGTCCTCTAAAGAGGATGGTTATATCTCAATACCTTTGCTCATAAGATCCATGTATCTAGTGTACAGATCCAGGGACCTTCTTTTCCTGCACTGTGAGGTGGGTGCTCCCACATTATCTCATGCATCCAGAAATAATCTTTCAGTCACTCTGGTGCACTTCCTTCCATCTTGGGTGGATGGCTTTGCATGAGTATTTTCTACCACTCTATGTTCCTCTACTTGTGGCTACTCCACATCCTGAGGTTCATCCTTTGGAGCCAAGATATCCTCAACTACATGGAACTCGAGCTCCCTCTCAAGGGAAGTTCGCATGGCTTTCTCTTCATCAAATTTCACATATATTCTTACCACTGTCATCCTGTGTGTTGGAAAGTACATATGATAGTTGTGTGGTGTATTAGTGTACCCCAAAAATATCCCCAACACATTTTTGGCTCTATATTCTTCCTGGCATCTTTGGTCACATGGCAATAAACAGATGAACCAAAATTTTTAAAAAATAACACATACGGTATCTTACCTGAAAAAGCCTCCTCTGGTGTACTCATCCCAAGTATCTGATAAGGAATTATATTATTTACAAATAATGTTGTATTGCATGCTTCCACCCAAAGATGCAACGGTAGGCCCTGATCATGCAACATAGATCGTGTTGATCCCACAATAGTTTTATTCTTTCTTTCTGCAACCCCATTCTCCTTTGGGTTATGAGGTGCTATCAATTATCTTCAATTTCCTTTTGAGGCACATAAGTTCTTTAATTCGTCGTAGATGTATTCTCCACCATTGTCGATCCTCAAAGCCTTCACCTTATTCTATGTATATTTCTCGACAAGTTCCTAAAACTCACTAAACTTGGAGAACGTTTGATCTTTCTTCTCCATGAAGAAAATCCAACACTTTCTTGAAAAATCATCAACAAAAATCACATAATACCTGTGCTTTGTTGTTCTTGAAATTAAACAAGAAAATGCACCACATACTAGTGTGTGATTTCATTCACACATGAGTGAGGAATTCAGTGACACATTAGTACAAATGTGGGAGTCCAATTTTTAAATAATCTGGAAAATAAATTGTAATCTTATCTCATAACAACTTGTAATAGTTAACTAAGTTTGATAGACTTAGTTAGCTCAAGAATTTCGAGTTGTGGGTCAAAGCTGATGAGGGGAATTTTGAGGTCTAAAATGGACCTCCTAAGGAAATTATAAAATAATAGTGGAAATGATAAAATAAGATTTGATTACATCATCAAAGTTTAAAGGGAAAAAAGAAAAAACTATTTTTTTAACTCATATTTTCAACTTATCTCCCAAGGTTTACTCAAATTTCGAGCGGGAGTACTCGTTGGATGCAAAATTTAATTCCTCATCCAAGGAGTACCCATTTTGCATACTAATTGTGATGGGTTATACTACATGAAAAATGAGAAATACATGAAAAATTTGATTGCAATCACGTTTTTTTTATGTATTTCTCATTTTTCGTGTAGGAGGGTCCATCGGAAGTAGGAAACATGGATACTCATTGGATGAGGAATTAAATTTTTCATCCAATGAATACTCCCGCTCGAAATTTGGGCAAAAACTTTGGGAGATAAGTTTAAAATATGAGTTGAAAAAGTATTTTTATTATTTTATTAGTTTTTTTATCCTTTTTCCCTTTTACTTAAAAAATGGTGAATCATCCCCCATGGTTGACACCATCATCTTGAATCCTATTGGCTCTTATAAAAATTATTTTTGTTTTACATTTTTCTTAGGACACCCATTTTAGACCTCAAAATTCCCCTAATGGAGGCATGTAGAGTGATTCTATTATTTACACAGTCCAATTGCAGTTGTAGCGCTAGTGTGGTGTGAGTGCAATCATTTAACTCAAATTAATTGAGTTAAAATCATTTTAACTAGTTCTAACTTAATGATGAGCTAGTGGAAGATCAAGTCAATTAAAATAGATTTAATTCAGAAGTAGTGATCTACCAAGTAACTGGTGATTCACTATTAATAGTTGCATGCATGTCAATTCTGATGACGACCCAGTTGATACAAAGGTTAAAGGTAAGTAAACTATCAGTTGTATTATTAGTGAATTTCTTGAGCACAATTATAAAGCCACATGATGCCCATGATGGATTTCGTTGTCAAGGAAGGTTGGAATTCCTACTTAATAAGAATTATTTTTCCTAGGGATTGAGTGAGAAAGGCAGGCTGAAGGAAGGCTGAAAATTGGCTATGTATTGGTCCAATTTTGCCTAGATTAGTGTGAGACAATTGGTCGTGTATGAGGTTCTTGTGAGAACACATGCATTGTATTGTTTCATGATTCCTTTGTTGATTATACAATAAATATGGTTGGGTTTTGAGAGTTTTCTTCCCCAGGAAAATATTGTATTGTGCGATTGATTTAAATTTTTTTTCTTACTTGCATGTGATTGAGCGATCGTGATTTATATTACACAAATATTGTAAAAGGATTTAGTATCTTGTTTAAGTACATTGCATGATCAGATTGAATCCATTGGTGTAATTTATACATGGTATCAGATTTGTGTTAGAGATTTTCTATAGTTGTGGAAGCTGTCGAGAACAGTCCACACGCATTTGAGTGAACTCTCTCAAGGATCGCCTTCGCTTGACTTTCCTTATCATGAAAGGTAGCTTTGGTATAATTCCCCAATGTACACCCTTTTCATATATCACTTTGTGCAAGGGCACCCTTTGGAAGTCCTATATAAATCCGTTGCATGATCTTCAAAGCGTTGTGGTGTAGATGGCCCAACCTCCTATGCCATAACTCACCCATGTCTTGACTCTCCACCTTCTCTGCTTTCATGCTCAATGTTGCACATTATTCTACATCCAGTTTGTAGAGGTTATTTACTTGAACCCCAATATTTTTCACCTATCCCATGGCTTTGTGACTAAGGTATGCCTTTCATTCACTGAATATCACATCATAGCCACGATCTTCCAACATAGCAACAGAAACCAAATTCTTCTTTAAACCGGGAACGTACATGACATATTCTAATGTGAGTGGATTACCAGAATACCTATGAATGGTAATTGTAACTACACTGATAATGTTATACCTCCTGTCATCACCCATCTCGATGTGCATCAGGAGATCCTTATCCTCCAAGCTACTGAAGAATTCTTTGTTGTCGGTCATATGGAATGAAGCTCCACTATCCAAGTACCACACAGAACCCCTCATCGATGGCACCATGCATGAAATGAGAGTGAAATCCAAATCGAACTGTGAGGCAAGTGCTTCACCTGCTAATCCTCCTGAGGCCTTCTTGTTGGTATTCTTTTGTGGACAATTTGTGGTATAGTGTCCACACTCATGACAGTTGAAACATTTTACCTTTGAAAAGTCTCACTTCTTTCCTACCTTTCCGGAATCCAATTTGGAATGGGACGCTTTCCCTTTTCCTTTCTTCGCCTTTCCATCCAAAGCACAATTCTACTCATAATCATTCTTTGATGAGAATCCATCTCTCGTGCTCCTCCTACCAAATCGAACCATAGTGGCTCCCAATCTAGTAGCTTCTCCCTCCCATTCACAGAGTATTAGTTGATATGCCAGCTCTTAGGAGGGCCAAGAAGATCAAGGCTCACTAGATAATCTGAGGCAACAGTTATCCCAACACCTACAAGCTCATGTCAACACCGAGTGAACTTCGTCAAGTATTTTTGGATCATGTTGCCCTTGTCTATTTTGATCTTTCAGCACCAGCTTCTTATGCTTGTTTTTATCTTGAATCAGATCTTTCAAGGCCTTCCACATAGAATATGGAGTGGCCTTTCCATGGATACTTGAGACAATATGATCTCAGACTCCCTCTAATAATATACCTCTCGCCTTTGCTACATCCTTCTTCCATGCATCAAGTTGTTGAGCATCTGCTACTACGGGTTGAGGAATATTAGTATCAAGGAATTCCTTTATTTTGTTGTCCTCAAGAACTACCTCCATCCTATCCTTCCATGCTATGTAATTCAAATTTCCCTCAAGGGCATATTCGAGTCTCAAGCCATTGAAATACATCTTGATCTGTTGTTGGGTCCTGAAGAATAAATATGAAAATTCGAACTTGTTCAAACAAACTATGTTCTTCCCTTCTATTGTGATTCCTAGCACTCTGATACCATGTAGAAAATATAACAATGGGATTCAATCTGATATTGTAATGTACTAAAACAAAATATTGAATCATTCTACAATTTGCGGAAACAAAACAATATTGCACAATCACATAACAAGTAAGAGAAAGAAATCAAATGATCACACAAAACAAGATGTATCTCAAGAAAGCACACCGCCTAAAACTATGCTATCTGTATATTGTATAAATTCAAGACCATGACATAATACAATTCTTTTCTCTCACCAATAAACTCCTACACTCCGTCAACTGTCTCACTCTGATCTAGGCAAAATCAGTCAAATACTTAACTGATCATTCATCCTCTGCTAGACTTACCTTTCTCATGCATTCTTGGAGGAATTGTTTCCCTATTAAATAGGAAATTCCTTGGAGTTTAATGTGCAATGCATCATAGTCTTCCAAATAACTTTATGACTTACCTGTAAAATTTTTTAATTATACAACTAATAGTTATCAGCCCTTTAACCTCAGTCTCAACTAGGACTTCCTTAGAACTGACATGAAACAACTATTTATAGCAAATTATCAATTAACTGATTGATCACTACTTGTGAACTAAATCATATTTAATTCACTAGACATCTCACTAGTTCATCTCTCAGTTAGAACTAGTTAAACTGAATTTAGCTCAATTTTTTGAGTTAACTAATTACAACTCAAAAATAACTATAACTAGACCCCCTAAAAATAGGAAAATCCTCTACATGCCTCATCTTTGAACCTCAACTTGAATATCCTAAGCTAACTCAGTGATTCTGACTTAGTTAACTAATATAAGTTGTCATGAGATGAAATTACAATTTCGCTTCCAATTTGATTAAGGAAAAATTAAATCAAGAGCCCCCTTGCGTGCCATTTCAACTGTAAATCATAGTGTAATATTAAATTTAATACCAAAGGCATGGTCATTTCTGCCAGCCGGAATCTATAGCCTCAACAGGGCTGCCTTTTAATCCAATGAAATGCTTGTGTCCCAATCCACTGAAATATATGTTTTAATCAGATCAATCTACATTAGACATGCCTCGAACTAACGAGTTTTAATAGAATGTATGCATTCTTGTGTAATAGAAATCACGTTGTGAATTTGTCGTTGTTTAAAAAAAAAAAAAAATTGTTTAGAAGAAATAATCTTTGACATAATGAGTTCTATATTATTAGCTATAAAAGGATGAAGGCTATTCCACCTTAGGAATAATAGTAGGGAGCATGGAATTTATCAATCTCATGATCATACGATAACAAGGTTATTCCCCTTCTATCTTCGTAAGCTCCTTAATCATCACATCATTAAAGTGTATGAAGAGCTCCACTAACCATCCATCAAGTCCTAGACTCTTTTCCATCTCTAATGTTTTTAAAACCACAAGCACCTCTTCTTTAGTGATCGACCACCCTAATATTGCAGTTTCCTCCTTACTTGCCATAGGAGGAAAGAGATTAATACACTCCAACTATTCTTCAAATTGGTCACCAGCTCCAGCCCTGTACAAAGTACTGAAAAAACTCAATGCTCCCCTTTGTGTTTCCTTTTGTGTATAAACAGATTTCCCTCACCATCTTTGACAAAAAAAAAGGCATTCTATTTCCTTCTGAAAGATTATTTTTCATGGAAGAACCAAGTATTTTTATCCTCTTCTACCACCTATTTTTCCCTGCTCTTTAATCTCCATTCCTCTTCTTATGCCTTTAAGATCTTGTTCTTTCTATCTTCTGGGTCTAGGATCATCTTTTTAGTGTTAGAAGAAAAAAATTGGCTTCAATGGATCAGTTATGGATTTAATTTGGATGTCAATTTCTATTAGTTCCCTAACCATATGCTTTTTCATCTCCTAATTCCATCTATGGACTACTTTATTTAGCACTTATTCTTGTAGTTGATAGCTTCCATCTGAGATAATGCACTTTTTGGACTTTTATTAAGCCAAGTGTCCTGAATTAGTACCCCAAAATATTTTTCCTTTAGCTAGTTATGATTAAATTTAAATGAATAGGCTTGTAGCATAATGTCTGCGGTCCATTCCAAAAAATATCAGAAAATGGTCAAAGATGAAGGTAGAATAAGTCTGTGAAACCAGATTCCCCATTCTTCCTGCCAAAGTCCATTGTACAAAAAAACAATCCAATTATTTAGATATGCCCTCTAAGCCTAAACGAGCGTTCCTCCATGTGGGATAAATAGGAACTAACTTAATATAAAGCATATACTTATGTTAAAAATAATTCTTTACGTATCCCCCCATCTTATCCTCTTTGCCTCTATGAACCGATACCTCGTCCTTATCCAATTCAAAGTTGAATTACCTTGCCATGATCAATGAACTCAGATCCATAATGTCGAAAGCATCTATATGATCCCAAAAGCTTCTTTTATCAAAAAAAGGAGCGTAGATGTTAACGATATGCAATTGAGTCTTTGATACTTTCTGAAATCTTATAATAATGATCCCTGCTACAGACTTATATTCTCTGATATTAAAATGAATATGATCCCACATAGCATCCAATGCTCTCTAGAGTCCAGAGGCATTGGTCACAACTACATTCTAGCAAGGTCATAACTACAACAAAAATTCCCATGTCTTAACCCTATTTGTCATTGTCTCTTGAAGAGAAAAATTGAAGCCTTTTTGAACCCAAATGATGCTTCATATGGACCTTGTTTTTGGGGTAGATGCCAAGCCCCTCACATTGAAGGACATTATAATCATTCTCAAGATTCGATCAGGGGTACAATAACTCTAAGGATCAGGGGTACAACACCTCTAAGGACCTATGTATTGATGGAATAATTGTCTAAATATCCAATATTATGACTGGGAAAGTCTTGTAAAATGATGGCAGAAGGTCAAAAGGGACCATTAAATAGGAATTAATTTTCTTATACCTAGTACTTTGTGTCTTCCTTGCAATGATATTTTTTGTGGAGGAAGGACTAAGAAAAGCTTACTTTAATGAGAAAATTGATTTTTTAACAATGACTGGTTGCAAGCCAATTGACTCATTTTGAGCCAAGATGTCTGATTCCTCATCCTTAGGGATTGGAGAAGAATTAATCGTTGATGGAAACCCAAATTTAAGTTGGGATGAAAAATAATCCCCTTGTGGGTCATGAGGATCATCCTCTAAATCCCTCTTTAATGAATCAAACAGAGGCTCTCTATGGACATGATCCAACATATTCGACTACTTATGTTGATCAATATAATAATACATTATCAAAAGAGAACCCAATTTACCATCCCTTATGATAGGATTAAAACAGGACATTCGATGATGGATGGTGCCACCATGCCTAATCCTAGCAACTTCATTAGATGTAAAAATGGAATCGTTAACAAGGGAAAGTGGGATTTTTTTTACCTGGTCCCAAAGAATCAATTCCAATTGAATGATAGAAGTAAATGACCAGTTGTGTGATAGAAGATGCATTTGAAGGGGATCCCAAAATAATATATACATTGAAGGTAGGAGAACACCCCTATAAAAGGTTAATCTCAACTATAAATCCACTTGAATAATCAATCTCAATGGGCACCCATGATATCCTTCTATCTAGACTCCACAAACACCCTTCCTCCACATAAAATTATTTACCAATTTTATTTGCAGTGGGCATAATAGTTGGTTTAGTCCACAATTCCAACGTCAATCTATGAAACTTAACCCATAATATATTGTGTCTTCACATATCCTTTAGAGGATTGAATCTCACACACTAGCATTGAAGTGGAAGAAATAACTTGCCTCCCAACCAAGGGATTGATGCAATGTGTGACACATCCTCTGAGCTTATAAATTGAAATGCAAACCACCTGTTAAAAAATAAAATTATCTTAGGTTTATATTTCAAAAGAGAAAGCCAACTTTCTTCAACCCAATTCTTCATCTGATACATCGTCATCTTGGCATTAAATAAAATTTGAGGTAAAAAATGGGCCTCAACAAAAATGTACATCCAAATTCAATTTTATAAGAACCAATTGGATTCAAAATGATGATGTCAACCATGGGGCATGATTCACCATTTTTAGAGTAAAAAAGTAAAAAATAAAAAAAACTAAGCTTTCAACTCGTATTTTCAACTTATCTCCGTACGGTTTTACTAAAATTTTGAGTGGGAGCACTCATTGGACACAAAATTTAATTCCTCATCCAAGGAGTACCCATGTTGCATACTTTCGATGGACCTTGCTACACAAAAAATAAGGAGTACATAAAAAAACATGATTGCAATCACACTTTTATGTATTTCTCATTTTTATTGTAGCAGGGTTTATCCAAAGTATGAAACATGGATACTCCTTGGATGAGAAATTAAATTACATCCAAAGTGTACTCCCTCTCAAAATTGAAGTAAAATTGTAGGGAGATCAATTGAAAATATGAGTTGACAAAATAGTTTTTTCTTTTTTCCCTCTAAAATTTGATGATGTAATCTAATATTATTTTATTATTTCCACTATTGTTTTGTAATATTCCTTAGGTGGCCCATTTTAGACCTCAGAATTTATCTAATGTGAACTCCCATCTGCCAATTAAAGCCCTCTATTTCAAACCTTCTACCTTATACCAATAAATTTCCACCCCTGATGTCAAACTTTGGACTTGATTCAAATGCTTGATAGTTTTTATCCTTCTCAAAGATTTTGGGCCAATTGTCGAGCAGATCCTAAAATTGACAGCATCACCACCCTGAACAATGCCACCTGTATTATCAGCCCCCACACCTTTATCTGATGGCACTTATTCTATATGGACACACACAGGACCTTTAACACTTTATTTTTCTTGAATGGTGACCTCGATCAACTCATCCTAACCAAGGGAGTTATCATATAGTGTATCCCACTATATTTTCATTAGCAGAAAACCCGACAAGCCGCAATAAAACTCTATGTGATGACATTAATTATATCATAAATACATTTTTGTTATTGTTTTGATATTAACTGAATTTTTATTAATATGTAGAAATTTACAGGGTAAGTTCCTTAGATCAAGAACCAAAGGTCATCGCTCACAAATAGATCACAAATTAGTAAACCAATATAATCACGTGGTTAAAATCCTCAAAGAGGGAAACAATCCACGACCTGAGCCAACGCGGCCACTTTAGGCAATTTATTAATATAAAAATAAAAGTTACATATGTTTCTCTCATAAACGACTACCGGAAAAATGACCCTCCATGCTCTTTAAATAGATATCATGGACCAATCGAGTGGTAAGCCACGGATCAAGTGTGGTTAATACCAAGGTGAGAGTAACCGTCGGATCACTACAAATCGTGACTGTCGGATTATAAGTTACAAGTGTAAATGGTAAAGAAACACACTTTACCTAACTCTACACTAGACTAAGTTATTCTTAACTATTTCCTATGTGTCATAATATCCTAACATCCCCCCTTAAGAACAACTTGGGATAGGATTGAAGGATTTACAAAGGTGACACAAAAGGCGCCTATTTCCTATGTGTCGAAATGTCCTAACATCCCCCCTTAAGAACAAATTGGGATAGGATTGAAGGATTTACAAAAGTGACACAGTAGGAGAAGGAAGGAGGCATTAGAGCATATCCCCCCTTAATGACAACTTTCCTAAACTCCAAGCATGGATCGAAGTTTGGTAAACTTTGCTTCTGTGAGAGCCTTCGTAAAGATATCGGCTACTTGATCATTGGTTGGATAGTATTGCACTTCAAGAAAACGATCATGAATGAGCTTTCTGATGAAGTGTATGTGGAGTTCAATGTGTTTCATACGCTGATGTTGAACTGGATCTTTACATAGCTAAATGGCACTTTGATTATCACACCAAAGTGTATTTGGATGCTGCTGATGAAGACCAAATTTAGACAGAATCTGACGAAACCACATGGCTTCCTTGCTGGCTTCAACTGCACCATGATACTCTACTTCTGCTGAAGAAAGAGAGATGGCACTTTGTTTCTTACAAGACCAAGTAATAGGTCCTGAACCAAGAGTGAATACATATCCTGCAGTAGACTTTCGATCATCAGGGTCACCAGCCCAATAAGAATCAGTGAAACCAATCAACAATGGAGATGCTCCTGCACTGTAATGAATCCTGAACTGAATTGTACCCGAACTGAATTGTACCTCGAATATATTGAAGTATTCTTTTAGCTGCTTTCCAGTGACTTTCATGAGGTTGGTGCATAAACCGAGCGACAAGACCAACGACAAAGGAAAGGTCAAGACGGGTATGGGTTAGATACAGAAGTTTACCAACAAGTTGACGATATAAGGTAGCATCAACTTCAGGGGTAGTACAAGTGACTGAAAGCTTGACTCCAGACTGAAAGGGAGAAGGGGCTGGCTTAGAGTCTTCCATGTGAAAGTGGTGTAGAAGATCACAGGCATACTTGGACTGAGAGAGGGTAATGCCTTCCTTGGATTGCAAGACTTGAAGACCAAGGAAATAATGCAAGTGTCCTAAGTCTTTCATTTCAAACTTCTTTTTGAGGCTAGAATTTACATGGTTTATATGGTTTGGATCACTACCAGTAAGGATAAGATCATCAACATAAAGAACAAGGATGGTGAAGGAATTACCCACTTTCTTGGTGTAGATAGTGTTGTCAGAATGACACCTAGAAAAGCCATTATCTAATAGAAATCTATCCATTTTGGCATACGAAGCCCGAGGAGCTTGTTTGAGACCATAGAGAGACTTCCTAAGGTGACAAACAAGGCTAGAGTCGTTTTGGATAAAGCCAGGGGGTTGTTCCATGTAGATTTCTTCATGCAAATCTCCATGTAAGAAGGCGGATTTAACATCCATTTGATGGACTTCCCATTTAAAGGAGGCAGCAAGGGAAGAACAAGGCAGATAGAATTCATTTTGGCAATAGGGGAGAAGGTTTCAGTATAGTCAATGCCTTCAACTTGTGAAAAACCTTTAGCGACAGGACGAGCTTTATTTCTATCCACTTTTCCATCTGGTCCAAACTTTGTTTTGTAAACCCATCTGCATCTGACAAGTTTTCTTCCTTTTGGAAGAGGAACAAGATCCCAAGTATTGTTTGCCAATAAGGAATGATACTCTTCATTCATAGCTTCATCCCAATCTGGATGACTGGAGGCTTCTTCAAAGGTTTCTGGATCAAGTTTTTCTGGAACTTGAGCCAATACGGAAGAGGCTCTTTCGAACTGAGAACGTGTACATCGTCGATCGGCAGGGTCACCTGCAAGAGAACTTGCTGCATCCCGAGTAGAGCGGACCCATCTTGGAAGCGGTGGAGTATAAGGAACAATTTCACGAGCTGGAGGAGGATTGTCATCCTCGCTGTCATCATCTGAACTAGAAGGAATTCTATTAAAAATAGAAGAGAGAGAGAGAGGTGGCACATATCCCGAATCAGGCTCGCAGGCCAAATGTGGCACACCTATCGAACTAGGCTCATAGGCCGATATATTTTCATCAAACTTTACATCTCTTCTAATGATTATATTTTTGGATTTTGGTTGAAGAAGTCTATATCCTTTGACATCTTCAGAATATCCAACAAAAATGCATTTTTCACTCTTAGGTTCTAAGGCTTTATGTTTCGCATATGGAATATGGGCCCAAGCATCACTTCCAAAAACACGAAAGTGACTTACATCTGGTTTGATTGAGCTCCAAGCTTCTTCTAGAGTTATATTATTTAAAACCTTAGTAGGAGTGCGATTTACTATGTAATTTGCACAGTTAATGGCTTCTGCCCAAAAATTGAGACCAAGTCCTTTAGATTGAAGCATACAATTAGCCATTTCTTTTAAGGTGTGATTCTTCCTTTCAGCTACACCATTTTGTTGTGGAGTATTTGGAACAGTATGTTGCAATTGAATGCCATGCTCGGTGCAGAAGTTGATAAATTTGTTGTTAACATATTCTCCGCCATTGTCTAATCTTAACTTAAGAATTTGATGTCCAGATTGTTTCTCAACAAAGGCCTTAAAGGCCAAGAACATGTTAAAAACTTCACTCTTGAGTTTTAAGAAATATACCCAAGTGCGTCTGGAAAAATCATCAATGAAGGTTAAGAAGTACTTGCAACCAGAGAAAAAAACAACAGGAAGTGGACCACATAAATCACTGTGCACACGCTGCAAAGGGGCTGAAGCGTGCCAAGAGGCACGTTTCTCAAAACTATCCCGATGATGTTTTTCGAGTACACATCCGGAGAAAACACCATCTCGACAAGATACCATAGGAAGGCCCATCACCATATTTTCCTTACATAGAGTTTGAAGAGAGCGATAGTTTAAGTGACCAAATCGCTCATGCCAAAGTTTGCTCACATCATCATTATGAGCAACAAAAACGGAGGGAAGAGAGGATGACCCAAAGTTGTCAAACTTATACAACCTTGTGGAATCATTAGCAATGCCAGTAGCTAAAATATGTTTAGGATCTTTGAGGTCCTTGATTACAACATCATGAGGTGAGAATTCTACTATTTTCCCTTCACCTGAATGAGTTATCTGATAACCAGATAGAAGGTTGCATGACAAGGTAGGGACACATAGTACATCATTAAACTGACCGTTATCTAGATGAATGGTTCTAGATCCTACAACACTAAGAGATCGATCATCACCAGCATAAATATGTTTGGTGTTACAATCATTTAAAGAAGAAAACATGGATCTATTTTTAGCCAGGTGGTAAGAAGCTCCAGAATCAATGAGCCACTCATGAGAAGGAGAAGAAGAAGATACATTTAATGCATAACCAGATCTTGATGCTTGACAACTACAAGTAGAAAGTGCTATGCCTGAAGATGAAGGTGAAGAGTGCTCCAAATTGATGTTTTTCTTCTTCATTTCTGCTTCTAAGGCTTCCATCTTCTTAAAAAAATTGGACTCTATATGGCCATCCCGATTGCAAAAGTTGCAATGTCTATCTGTCTTCTTCCCTTTGTTTTGATTTTCCTTATTATTTTGGTGATTTGATTTTTCAGTTTGAGGCTGAAATTGCTTAGGGCCCTTGTTTGGTTTAGGACCAAATTTTTTAGGATACTGCTTCTTGGGATTCTTTTGATATGGTTGTTGTTGGACTGCTAAGGCTTTCTTAGGAGCATTTCCAACAGCAATAAGACCAAGGCGTAAAAAATTTTCTTGTTCTCTTATCAAATAATCACAAAAGGCATCAAAAGAGGGATTCTTGTAGGTGTTTCCTGAAGAAATGATGGCTTCTCTGGTGGAATGGAAGGTGGAAACAAAAACAAATTTTGCAGGGCCAAGCTTAGCAAGAATGCAATAGATGAGACTACCATTGTCCTTTTTGATCATACAACCTTCTAAAAGAATTCTGAGGGTCTTGAATTTGGACAAAAAATCTTCAATGGAGGAGAAATTATTGGGGTCCAAATTAACCAACTCATTTTCAAGCTGGTGGGTCCTGATTTTATTTTGAATGCTAAAAACAATTTTTAGCTTTTCCAAGGCTTCATTAGGGGTGTTAATATCAAGGATATGAAATCGAAGATCTTGAGCAATGGACATTCCTATCAACCCTCGTGCTTGATCTTATTTATTTTCCCATGTAGCAGCTTTATCATCATCGGAAGGTTTAGTTTCTTGTCCTGTGGCTATTCTATAAAGCCCTTTACTTCTAAGTATATCGACCATGTGAGGTAGCCATTGGAAATAATTGGTGTTGTTAAGAATAACCAGGCATGCACTTTCCATTTTTTTTTTTAAACGAAAGTTGATAAAAGCTGAAAGTAACTACTTCAATGGAAAGATCTCGAAAAATTCGGCCGTTTCAAAAAAAGGGCTCTAAAAACGGCTTCCGGATGAAGACAGTATGCCTTTTGAAAAATTTGAGTTGTAGATGCCAAATAGTTACGGGAACGGGATGAAGTGCAGCTTTTAAAAAAAAATTCCGCCCCTTTGAACAAATTTTTTTTACAAAACAAGCTTGAGAAGGAGACTTGAATCCAAGCCCTCTATTCTCATAAACTAACCCCTCACCAAGTGAGATAATAAAAGGACCATGTTATTGTATGAAAGGAGGAAGGTTTCTTTTTTGTTTTTTTGTTTTTTTTGTTTTTTTACTCTTCGGTGTGCACGCCTTTTCCTGCACAAAAAAACACAAAAATTGAGCAAAAAAAATGAAATGCAAAGCCTTACGGCATAATGTTATAATTTCGGTTATTCTTACCGACAACTATCACGTTTTTCACTATTTCTAATTTCCCGAGATCACATAAAGACGTGGAGAAAGAGCATACGTAGCAAAAAAAAATCCCTTTTCCTACTTTTGATTTGCCGAGATCGCACACAGCGCACAACAAAGAGCATACACAGAGAAGAGGTTATAGCTCCGACAAATAAATAAAACCTAAAAACTGAAAATAAAAGAGAGAACCGAAATAAGCAGAACTATTAACAAATATAACTCCAAAACAAATGCTTAATACCTACAGATCTAAACTGTCATAACTTGGGCAGCCGGAAACCTTTTCGCTTGAAATGAAAGGCCTTCCTCACTGTAACAAATGCTCCAGACACAACCGAGTATTTTTCCAAGCCCAAAAATGTTCAGAAATACTAGATCTAAAAAACAACATTCGCACGTAGTCAAACCGGCTTTGGATTTTGATCAACAACGGACGCGGCCCTCAAAATAGCTCTGATACCATGTAGGAATTTATAGGGCAAGTTCCTTAGATCAAGAACCAAAGGTCACTGCTCACAAACAGATCACAAATCAGTACACCAATATAATCACATGGTTAAAACCCTCAAAGAGGGAAACAGTCCATGACCTGAGCCAACGCGGCCACTTCAGGCAATTTAATAATATAAAAAGAAAAGTTACATATGTTTCTGTTGACGGGAAAGTTTGTCCAGCCAATAGTAGGGGATCTCCCTGGTTAAAAAGTCCCAACTAGACTCTAAACCGTTTGGAATAGGGATCCCGTCCGAGGTGTGGGTCTGGCTACTGCTTAGATCTCCTTTCTCTTGGTCTCAAAAGAATTCAATGAACCTACAGACACACACTTATTCAAATGATACCAGATACATGCTTGATGAGTTAAACCATATATAACACTATGCGTAGCGAGACAAAATAATAAAGCATGAACGCTGAAGGAAATGTTGTTAACAACACATCATTGGGGTTATGCTTGTAGGCTTTTCTGACCACAAAAGAAACAATTCTTCATGGTGAAAACGCCCTCCACTTCCTGAAAGATTTAAATGATAATACAAATGCTAATAAACAAATTCATTAACATTCATGAGAAAGCGAAAAGAGATGAACATCATTAACATAAATACAAAGACTATAATGAGTAAATGATGCCATTAGAAGTGCAGCTTCATTAATCAAAAGATGTTTGAAACTGTATAAGAAATACTCATAGTGTTCGCACAACAAAACATATCAGATCCAAAAGGAGTTTTGACAAGTATCTCATTCATATGCAAAAGAGTGTTATCCTTCAATACAATGCTCTATAACTCTTGAGTCCAAAAAAAAGGATCCTTTACATTTTCCCGGAGGGAGTTTTATAGATCAAAATTTTCCCTTTAAGCTTCCTGAATCTTCGCCTACCCAACTATTGAGCTACCTTGCGACCTAGAAGGGAACTGTGACCTGCGACCTGGCTGGGCAATGTGACCTGCGACCCGGCTGGGCAGCACGACCTGCGACCTGTTTCCAAATGCTACCAGCAATCTACTGCCACTGGATTATGAGGATGTGCGCGCAATTATGAGGTCAGGGGCATCAATCTGTTGTCCTTTGAAGAAGTTTTTCCAAACCTGATAATCTGCTACTATGGGGGAAACCAAAGGGACCTCTTCTTTCAGTTGATGCATACACTCCAAGGCATTTGGGATTACAGTCTCCTTCTTCTATGAGATCAGGTTGGACAGAGAGGCGAGCTTGGTGTAGACCCACACTGGCGTGACAAGAAACTTGCCCAGGTTCTCTTGTGATGTTGCAAGGTCGGAAGTGGTAGCAGCTTGCTTAATGGGCTGCAAAAATGACTCGATCTCTTGATCCACCTGCTCCCATGTCTTCCCCTCGTCCAATGCACCCAGCGATAAGAATGTGATGTAGGATGTGCATCGAATCGATGCCGCTGATCAGATGTTCGTATGCAGCCATCACCTTGTCTAGGTCCTTGGATAGCTTATCCTTGGACTGCATTTTCATACGGATCTGGACCTTGGCATCTTGCGTGTGGATCCAGTCCTTCTTTGGCAAATGTTCGGGAGCCTGGGGGTACCACACTGTCCAGTCCATCATTCTGTCTAAGGCAGTTGAGGCTTCCTTCAACTGCTCGTTCCTTTGCTTAGTTTCCGTTTGGGCTCTCACCAAGGGGGCGATTGTTTGTTTTATGGTAGACATCTCCCCATAAAATTGACTCATGGTAGTCTCTAATATATCGAACTCCTTTTGAATGGTAAGCAGCACTTCATTGATAGGGGGAGTTTTGTTTCGTAGTTGTTGAATCTTCTCCCTCAATTCCATCTTTTCCTATTCTGCCCTTGCCTCCCGCTGCTCTGCTTCATGCAGCCTACTTTATAGAGAGAAGATCTCTCTACTCATTCTGGTTAGATTCTCTTCTGTGGCCGCAGCGAAAGCTGTGTCGGCTGATGCTATCATCACAGGATTAGTCCTAGTATCGAGGACTATGTCTTTCTCCGTCGCGACTATGGAGGAGGCGGAAGGATTTCGCGCCAGGCATCTTCTTTCTCCTATCGGATTTTGAAGGAGAACTGGTCATACGTGAGCCTGGTGAGATCGAATACCTCTTCCTCTTGCCCTTGGTAGGAACTGACATCGGAGAGCATGGTGCGTGTACTGACTAGAGGTACCTCAAGGGGTGGTAGTTCTGTTTGTGATCCTGTGCCCTGGGGAGATACCTGGATGTTCTCTAGCATTGCATCCTCTTCTTCTTTCCTTTTCTTTTCCTCCTCTTCTCTTCGAAGGCGTTCAGCTTCAGCTGTTGCTTCTAATTCGGCTTTCCTTTTACGCTCAGCTGTTGCTGCTTATTCTGCTTTCTTCCGGCATTCGGCTTCCACTTTATCTAATTCTTTCTTGAGTTCCCGTTTCGCCACAGCTTCTGCCTCTTGCTTCTCCTTTTCCTTTTGTTGTAGTCACTACAACACCACCCAAAATTTTGGGTATATCTAAAATTTCGGGTCCCCTCTGCTCGCTTAGTCGTTAAGGTCTTTCACCGAACCTCTAGTCAGTGACATCCCAACGACCTATCCCCAACCCCTTATGAGTTGTCTCGCCATCATGATCAGACGCTGTTGTTGCAATCATGTCATGTGCGAGGGATCGCCATGCATACATTCGAATGGAAACTTGTGTGTATTTACATTAAGAGCGCTTGCATCATGGATTGTCCAGGCACTCTGTTTTAGCACTTCGCCGAGCTCATAGTCTAATATTTATTATTTGGGGGGCACCGTTCTCTAAAAGGAAACTGTAAACTAATTAGTGTTATAATATTACGTGCAGGCGATCCCACAGATGATATACCAAAGGATATCACCATCGCGTTAGGAGGAAGAGACTGGAACCCAACTAACAAGAGCACAATGGTTAGGGAAGTTGTCAATCACGGGGAAGAAGACTCTCTTACAAGAATACAAACAAAGTGGCAAAGCTAATGTTTTCTGGGGAAAATGATGACGCTCCTGAAGATGCAGATAAGGCTATCATTATATTCCAGCGTGAGCGACAGTCACCGATGCTTAAGAAGGACAAATACACTTTATCAGATGGAGAAGATGACATTCTTACTCATCATGGTGTTGCTCTGTCAACTCTTGACACCTTGAGGATGAGAGGGTTTGAGGATGAAAATGATGATGACACAATTACCAAGAAGCTACATTTTGGCGGAGGTGCTGATCAAGAAACAATCCCAAATCCTGCTATTTTAGAAGGAGACAAAATAAGCATAAATTCAAAAAAGAAATCATATGGTTTCAAAACCATAGGAGATCGTGGAACCAAAACTATTTGAAAACTTTATAAGTGGGCACACATCCATATATCCAAGACAAGGCGCAAACAGATGGTTTTAAAGCCATATAAGAACACGGATTTGAACCTTAAGAAAACTCATTACAATTGAGCTCGAATATTTCTATGGTGGAGTTTTGACCTATGTTAAAATGTGTTGAGCGAATATATAATGGTCAAGTTTTATTTTTAAAACGTGGAGCGGGTGCAAAGGTTTGATGGAGGATGTTTAGAGCAATATACATATGTAGTGGTCAACTTTACGTGGAAACATGGCGTAGAAATGCATAGACACGTTGCATGGAACCCAATGTTCGATGGCAGGGTTTCAACTTACGATAAACGTTTGGAATAGACATGTGTACGCAGCAGTCAAAAGTTGTGTTCAAGCGTTTGGAGCGTGTGTTTAATGGTCGAAAGGTATGTTTGAACGTGGCAGCGAATGTTATAACAGCTATGGTTCGATATATGATAATCTACAACCATGTTTCGAACGGTGCAAGAACAATATGGTTTTCAAGCCATGTAAGATTGGAGGAGTGAGAACATATAAACTAAACGAAGAAAAAACGTTACAAATGGGCGCCGAGCAGTAAAGAATTTGGAGCATATGCATAGCGGTCAAACCTTTTATGGTGGAGTTTCGAACTATGGTGAAACATATGGAGCGTAAGTAGAACCTGATAACACACCTACGATGGCCATGATATAACAATTATCGAGCAAGTGTGATCAAAAGTAATGCAGAACTATGAAGACATCACAAATGGACGATGGTGCAGTTTAATCTGTAAAAAAGCATGTGGGGCAAGTATATATATGGTGGTTGACTTTACATTGAGACACGGATCAGAAATACACAAAAATGCATTACGAATGAACTTAAACATTTCCGTGGTGGAGTTTTATTCTTTGGAGCAGGCATATAATGTTTGGTCAAAATTTGCATTTAGACGTGGAGCCAAACATCGTAACAGACCTTAGCGGCATTATTATAATTACTATGGTGAGATTATATTTGACAACCCATAGCCTAGGTTTAAAACAACGTAGAAGATTGGTAACACGAGTCAACAACAGGACGTGTCATCACAGTGCAGAAGATTATATTCGACAACCAATAGCCTATGTTTAAAACAGCGTAAAAGCTCCTCGCGTGCCAAGGGTTTGTCGACCGTCAGGTGGTGGTTATGAACATGCCATTAAACACGCCATGAGCGTTATCACAGATCCAGCTCACCACCGAGGCCAAGCCACAGGCAACGACCACTGGAAGAGCTGAGTCAGCTTGCTAGGAGAACGTCGAACTGATGGCAATTTGATCCGCCGGTTTGGTAGATGGTTTTGTAACGTTGGCATTACTGCACCAAAATCCGGGAGATTATAATGCACAGACTGTCCACATCATCTCAACATGCTGTGATTTCAGGCCATGCGGAACAGAATGAAGGCTGGCACATTCCAAAAGCGAATGTTTAATGTTCAATGTTAATGCACCGAAACAAGCAATTTTAATGCACAACATGTCTGTCGTATCTCGGCATGCCATGATTTTAGGCCATGCGAAACAGGGAAGGCCAATCGAAGGAGGTTTTGTTTCACGTGAAAAGGTGCAGTTTCCAAAATCAGCGGCATAACGAATGACTCAAAATGGTGATACTGTTTAAGTCGCCAGGTCGCAGAGATTGAACATCGCCCAGGGCTGCGACTCAGCCGGTTTTGCGACCCAGCGACCCCATCAACCCATGGTTGCAGGGTCACCCATTTTCCCAGGTCGCAGGGTCGCAGAATGATGTGCCCATGGAAAGCTGCAACCCTAGAAATTCTGCGACCACGCGACCCCATCAGAAAATGCAGCATTGAGAAATGGCTCTTGAACTGTTTCATACATACGATGGAGCATGTTAAAGTCTTCAGGAAATGATTCAATGTTGCTCATGGCCCCATCAGTATTTCTCATCATCTCTCGCATGAGTTCAGGATTCCTCGTTGCATCCAAAGTCTGTCTAAGAGTTCCAGGATCATTGAGTATGTGCGCAAGGTTTGGGTTCCTGTCAATAATTTTCCGCATCTGCGGATTACTCATAATCAAGTTTTGCATCAAATCAGGGTTATTCATAAGATTCTGAATGGCAAGAATATTCATCATTTCATGAATCATGTTGGGGTTATGTGTAAGTTGTTTCTGAGCCTGTTGAACTCAGTAAGTCCTGCACCAAACAAACCTCCTGGATTGTTCCCACCCAGGTAAAAAAAAAAGAGAGGATTGTAACGCAGCATGAGCACAAATAAACGTTATGGAGTAACACGCCTACGTGTCATTCATTCTTGGGACGTCCACAAGCATTCTCCGGCATGTTGCGACTACAGACCTTGTCGAAAAGAAAACGCTAGACTTGTATAGTCTTGCACAACAGCAATCTCAGGGAGGATCCCTTTTGTTACGTTGCACCGTCAAAGAGATACAAAGGGTTTGAATATTAACATGCACCTTTCATTCGGAAGAATACCATTCAATACTATTACTGAATGTACAAGTTGGAAACTCGTCTACTGGTACACTCTAAACACCTAAGCGAACCAGACACATGCATCATGAGGAGAGCCAAGTGCTTCCTCATGCCAAGCATAGCTTCAGCTTGGTTGAGTCTGAGGAAAATGTTGAAGATACAGTGCAGTGATTAAAGGGACATAGGGAAGCCTACAATAAGTTGTTGACCACACAGGGGTCCAACTAATCTTAGCTTTTACAAATTATCGCATTTCATGTGTTGATTTCCTAACGTGTGTATATATATACGTATATGGCTGATTTCATTCGCTTATCTGCAGGCTATATGAGAAGATGCTGATTTACTCTGTTGTCTTGTAGGAAATACAAGGAAACAGTAATGCCCATCCAAATTAAGAGGACGGCTAGCTCTCTCTGGAGGATGCAAAGCTGGGTTTCAAATCAACCTCAAAACCTCGTGTTATGTGGATGCTCAACGTCACCAGCAGATAGAAGCTTTTGTCTCACATGGCGAGTGCTAAGGCCGACCTCTGGAGAACAAGGTTATGATATCTCTGAAAGAGCAATGCAGAAGGGATGACCGAAGGTCTAAGATGGAAAATTTTATCAGGTCGCCGGGTTGGATAGTCGCACTCCCTATTGAAAACCCAATGGCACGACCCAGCAACCCAGCGACTAGGTCGCAAGGTCGCATAATCTGGGCAGGTTGCAGGTCGCACATTTACCCGGGTCGCGAGGTCGCAAATCCAAGGAGGTCGCAGGTCGCACATTCACCCGGGTCGCAAGGTCGCAAATCCAAGGAGGTCGCAGGTCGCACATTTACCCGGGTCATGAGGTCGCAAATCCAAGGAGGTCACGAGGTCGCAGATCTGCTTCAAGTCGCAGGTCGCAAATTTCTTTAGGTCGCAAGTCGCAGAATGGACTGGGTCGCAAGGCAGCCCAACCGTCGGGAAGCTGAAAAGTCAGGGACCCCAAAGGGCAAACTTTGCTCTATAAATACTTCCTTCGGGAACTTGTTGAGGGATCTTTTGGTTTGGGACTCGAGCTGAGTACATTGTATTACCAGTAGATTATACACTTAATGATGAATACAAGCATTTTGAAAAATCCCTTTGTGGATCTGATGTTGTCATATGTAGGAGCACTGTTGAGTATTATGTTTTCAGTTTCTGAACATCTTTATACTAAGGGAACTGTATTTTCAATTCACATCACAATTGCATAACAGTTTGCTGAGTATGTTAATGGTGGTTGAGTTTATTTCACTTTCTTAGCGAATGTTGATGACTTTGTTTATCTGTGTTTGTGTTATCATCTAAACTTAACGAAGTGAAGGGTGTCCTTGCCATGAGGAATTGTTTCCTTCGTGGTCAGAACAATTTACAAGCATGACCCTAATGAAGTGTTGCTAACAACACTTCCTTCAGTCTTCATGCTTTATTATTTCTTCTTGCTACTCATAGTGCTGCATGTACATTTAATGCATCAACCATATGTCTTGTATCAGTTGATTAGGTGTGTACCCACTGTTTTATATAGTTTAAGCGAGACCCAAAGCAAAGGAGAAATCAGTGGTAGCCGGACCGGCACCCCGGACGGGATCCCTATTCCAAACAGGTCAAGGTCTATTTGGGACCTTTTACCGGGGAGATCCCCTTCTGTTGGTCGGACAGATTTTCCCGTCAACACCTTCTTGGCCTCCTCGGCCTGCTTCTTCTTCTGCTCTACCCTTTCACTCTTCTTGCGCTTATCCTCCTCTTCTTTCATCTTCTTCTCCCTTTCTTGCTGGGCCTTGGCTTCTAGTTCTTTCTGCTGGGTAGAAGTGTTGTGCCCTGTACTAGTTCGAGGCTTTTTAGCCAGAGAAGAAGAAGTGCCTCCCAATTCATGGCTCCTGTCTTCCAAGGTTTGGTCATCTGGGTCTTCTTGATCAGAGTATGCCCCCAGAGCAAGTTTTCGGTCTGCATTGTACCAATTTCTCCTTTCATCTTCGCCCGGGCATTCCGTGTGCTGGTAGTTCCATTTGAACTTAGCCCGCTTGAAATGATCAGGAACTATCCTTTCCGGGTCATATGTCCGGTGGTCTAATGCCCCAAGGTGGTAACTTTTCATCTCTTCTGCTTCTGCCTCCACTTCTCTGAAATCTTTGATTGTGTAAGCACCGATAGTGAGGGGTAGCGTAGGCTACAACTTCTTCTTACCCCTGGACAGGACCCTGGAGAAACCGGAAGACATTTGGAAACAGACCTCTTACATGAGAATTTTGTCCATGACATATCGAGGCATAGCATGTGGGGCCTTGAACGAGCCAAAGACTCGGATGAATGTATACTTAGAAAATGGGAACTAATGCGCTACCTTTCCTAGCGTCTCCATGGCTCGCCAAGACATGCAAGGAGTGTCTTGGCTGAAAAATTTTCTGTAAAGAGTTGGGATGAACACTTGAGATATCGGCTCTATGTCTTGTTTATACCTGGAATCCCAAAACACCTTGGTTTGTAAGTGGATTTCACAGGTCTGTTTTGGATCCCAGTTATGCACCCATCCCTCAAAGTGGCACCTTGAACAAACAACATCCAAAATAAGAAGCCATGTAGAATTCAGAAGGCAATCCTTCATCTGGTACCAATGCCGAGGATATGTTTGTATGAATGGAGGTCACCAATATGCTTGCCTAGTTGAAACGGGTGTCGTGCACTGTGACATAATCCATGAGAGTTGCCCATGTGCCGCTGAAGGTGGTGGCATCGGGGCGCCCATACAATCTGCAAAGCATGGCAGCCACCAATTTATATACTTTCCTAAGGCCCGCCACTAGATATTCCTGGTCCTTCTTGACCTTAAATTTCTCAGGCTCCTCCCACCACTTCTTTAGAGTATCAACTATAGGGATTACATGGGCGATAGCCCATTCTTCTGTGAAGTCCTCTTCTCGCTCAGGCAAAGAGTAATAAACATGAGTGTCTGAGCCTTTGAGCGTCACAAAATCCTTGCCTTTGGTGTCCCTGATTACGAACTTCTTGGGGTCAGTTTTCTGTATAATCCAATCTATCATCTCAGGGCATGGGAATATAGCCGGATGGGCACCTGCAAGATGTAGCTTAGACCTTTTGACCTGTATGTATATCTCCCGATCAAGGAGGTCCTCTCGGAATTTTGTTCTAGTGAAATCTTGGTACACTTGGTACCAACGCATGCTGTCCCCTTTGGAAAATGTGCACAGGGTATCTCTATAGATCGGGGGTGGGGAAATTGGCATGTCCATCTCTATGTCCTCCACTGCCAGGCTCTTGTCTTTTTTCCGAGATACAGGAGGTCCCATGTCGCTTGAATCTGAGGGGACAGGTATACACTCTAAGTCTGCTTTGAATTCACCTGTCATATTCATGAAAGAATCCCAGGATAAGAAATATGCCATGATGATACAAGACTAGGTACATCTTATCAATTATTTCAACTGGGGACACAGGTAGAGCTGAATAAGCGGCCTACTGGGTCGCAGGGTCACAAGGTCGCGATGTTGATATTTTGAAGAATTTGCGACTTTGCGACCTTGCGACCAGGTCGCGGGTCGCTGGGTCGCAAGTTGTGAAAAATTGGCAATAGTGCGACCTTATGACCTTGCGACTAGGTCGCAAAGTCGCTGGATCGTAAGTTGTGAGAAATTGGCGGAAATGCGACATTGCGACCTTGCGACTAGGTCGCGGGCTGCTGGGGCGCAAATGCTAGAAAACCGGCGGGAGAGCAACTCTGTGACCTGCAACCAAGTCGTGAGGTCGCTAAGTCGCAAAGCTGAGGAAAAACAAACAAAAGAGAAATTTGCGACCTGGAAACTTAGCAACTGGGTCACCGGGTCGCAGGGTCGCAAGTCACACTAGGGCTTGCTGGGGTTTTGGCGCGCGCGGCGTGAAGTTGCTTTTCCCTTTAACTTGAAAAACACAAGACTAAATGGGTCTAGACAAAGCCAGTGGATAGTTTTTGGAGCAGGATACAGGGCATGAGAGGCCGGATGAGGAATTGTGATAAGTTGGGCAAGCAGGGTGAATGTTGGAGTCAAAAGGGAAGCCCTAAGTAACAAATGAGAACAATGGCTAAGGCAGGGGGAAATTTAAAGGCTAAGGAATATAGATATTAGGCAAGAATAACCAAAAAAGGAAACAACAAGAGGAAAACGACAACTTACCCGGGAAAATCGCGCTCCAATCGACCTATCAGAGGCGTTTTTTCTATCCGCTGCATATGCAAAATGCGACCCAACGACCTCCTATATATAAAAAGGTCGCAAGTGCGGGCCATTAATGAGGTCGCAGGGTCGCAGGGTGAGGTGATCTGAGAGGGATGCGACCTCGTGACCTTGCGACCTTGCGACCTTAGGGTCGTGGGGTCGCGGTTTTCCACAAATTTGAAGTTTGCAACTCAGCGACTTAGCCCTCCCGACTCTTTACTTAACTTTTCTTTGTGCTCAAGGGGCTCCAAAAAATTTTAAAGTGGGGGTTTTTTGGAGGGTGTTGTAGAGGCTACAACAGTTTCTCTCATAAACGGTTACCGAAAAAATGACCCTCCATGCTCTTTAAATAGAGATCATGGACCAATCGGGTGTTAAGCCACAGATCAAGCGTTGTTAATACCGAGGTGAGAGATAACCGTCGGATCACTACAAATCGTGACTGTCGGACTATAAGTTACAAATGTACATGGTAAAGAAACACACTTTACCTAACTCTACACTAGACTAAGTTATTCTTAACTATTTCCTATGTGTCGAAATATCCTAACATAATATTCATGATATAAATGCATAATCATGAGTGTCATTAATTATATAATATTAAAAATATAATTATCTTTAAATTTAAAAGGTTATAAAAACATAACTAAGTTCTTGGTGTGTTTTTCAGGTTGTTCAATTCATTTATACATTCAATAATGCATTTTAAATAAGAAATCACAACCTTCCTAAAATTTGTAAAATAATATATTTTTTTATTCCAACCAAAAAACCATTTTGTCACTAGACTAGGCCTTTTAATCAATTTAAAGAATAAAATTCATGCCTATTAAAAATAGGAATAGATATCCACAAGTTTTATAGTAAAATGAGCATTATTCTCTATAAAAATTGCATATCGGATTGTTCAAGGAAATCTAAAATGTATATGTGTTAGAAATTAATTGTCTACTTAGCACAAGGACTTGCATAATGTTTTGTGAGTAGTAATCACACGTAATTATACACATTTACATTTTTATTCTTACTTATTAAAATGTTGAAAAACACGTAACTAATGGTGGGTACTAATGATGCCATTGTAATGCAAAATTAAAACAAAAAATTACAAATAAAGGTGTTGCAACCCAGAAAATAAAACAATAGATACAACTTCTTAATTATAAATTTTTTGAATCTTCAATGCTTGGCCTCAAAGGAATTTTGAAAACTTATTTATACACGAGCAAGGAAAGTCTCAAATTCTCAAGAGATAGATTCCTTCCCCACAATCTTGAATGAAGTTTAGAGTGATTTTCTTCAATGTAAAAGATTATCATAACTACATACTAAAATTAATGCAACCATTTCATTTACATATATTTTCTAGAATTACAAGGGTATGCATTTCTATAATTGTAATAAAATCTTTTTGTTATTCTAGAACTTAAATAAAATAAAGCTTTGATGCTTCTACATCATATTCCTAGGGACGGAAAGTAAATGTTCATGAAATTTGTTTTTGGATCTCTTCAATACTAGTGCCATATTTGGAAATTTATGTTGTTGTCATACAAGTGGCGTCTTCAATTTCCTAATTCTTCCTCTTGATCAAGTATTCGAAGTACTACATGTTCTTGGTTTTTTTAGCCACCTTTTCCTCTAATATCGAATCAATTTTCTTTTTTGGTGATGAAGGTAGTATCTTCTCCCACTCTATGGTCTGGACTCTCATTACTGAAAGTGCGTCTAATAAAACACTTATTTATGAGGCTTAAATGGGTACAAATATAAAGAAATAAAAATCACATGAGTTGTAATTTCTTTGGGAATTTCCATTTCATAACAATCTAGGGAGAATTTCCTCAAGAATTTGCATGATCCAATCTTCTTAAATTTCAATTTATTTTACTTCTCTTTAGTGAATATTTTTATTTAAAGATGTGTCATAACCAAACACCATATTTCAAAATCCATCCATTTTCTCTTTGACTCTCCCCTATATTTGCACTTTCTATTGCTTTCCTGTAATTTCTTCTTCACTCTGTCCTATAATTCTTACATACTAACTGCAAAACATTCACCATCAACACTTTTTCATTCTTGTTTTCTAAGATTTCTTAATTCATGAATTCTCCTTGGGTGCATTCCATAAAGAAATGGATTTAAACCTATGCTTCTATTAAGTGAGTCATTATGTTCAAACTATACCTGTGCAGGAACTTGATTCCATTGCTTGGGATGTCCACTTTTCAAACTTCTCAAGACATTTAACAGAATTCTACTTACCATCTCTATTTTTTGGCATGAGTCTGAGGATGGTATGTTGAATTGATGTTGAGGTTGATTCCTAACTTTTTCCACAAATTCCTCCAAAAATGGCTAATAATTTGGCTCTATTAAAAATAATACATCTTGGGAGTTCATGCAATATAAAAACTTCTTTGAAGAAAAAATTTGCAATGTTAGTTGCATCACTCACTTTTTCTATTTACCTTGAAAAAACTCCTCAGTTGAATATGGCCTTGATCTTCTCATGATTCATCTTCAAGCCATTTTTTAATATAAACTAAGGAAAACCAAACCTTTTCATATAAAATAACATTACCAATGTAGTAGTCTTGGATTATAATATTAATATAATTATTAATGATAATCACGATATAATTATGTAATGCATAATTTGGGTGGGTCTATTGTTAAGACCATTTGTTTTCTCTTGATAGTTTATAGGTTTAAATCCAAAAACCTAGATGGGGAGGATAACAATTTATCACAAAACCACTCAAATTAATTCTAATTAATAATTTATCATTTTGTTTCCATAGAAAAAAATAAATGTTGTAACTTATATATCATTTTAGCTAAAAAAAATTCCCAAAAATTTCCTTTATAGACCACACATCTCAGAAATGCATCATTCAAAAATACCATAGCAAAAAAATACTAACAAAATTCCATTGATTCCACTTCCTTGCCATCAAATAACTCATAGATGCCCATTTCCCCAAGAGGAAGAGAAAGGGCCTCCTTAGATAACTCATCCACCTTGTGATTGAGTTCTCAGAGAGGACGTAGATAAAGGTAAGTCAATCAAAATGAAGAATAGTCTACTTAATGTCCCTAATCAAAGGTTCATGTTTGAGATCAAAAACCTAACTGAAGGGTCCAAAGAGAAACAAATTATGTTCTATTATTAGTTTCCCAACTTGGGACATGTCTAATGTGGATGTAATGATATGAATTCATAAAAATAACTACCTTAACACTCCAGGATGATCCTCAAAACCCCCATAGAAGAAACCCCAATGGATTTCAAAGTCAAGCTTACTCATGGGGTTTTTTCCTTCTTGGCCTTGGAAATATTGGACAAGTTGAGAATGATATGGTAATTTAATATGATAATTTAACTGAAATAATATCCTAGATATGGTAAAATATTGGTAACCTTGTCACCCACTTGAAACTTATATGGCACCCAATGGTGATCATGATGTTGTTTATACTTAGTGTTGGATTTATCAAAGATACCAAAATATGGTAAACAAGTTTAATATGGTAATTTAACTCAAATAATAAGTTAAAAATTTGAATTCCTATAAGTATTAACAAATTCACATATTAAGAAATTTGATTTGGGTTTGAGATAGATTTAAACTAATTTACATTTTCAAAATATTGGTATATAGCTATTTATTTTTAATTTTTACATATTATTTCATGTAAAATTACAACATCCATTCCATTATAAATTATAATAATAAAATATGTAAAAGATCTAATTGAAAAAAAAAACTTCATTTATGCGTTAACAATATTTTAACAATATTGATGTCACTACAAACTTCTACATTTTCCTAAGAATGTGTGCACATTTTCATAAACATGTTGATTCTCAGAATGTGAGCCTATTCTAAAAAATGAGTGTATGTTCTTAGAATGTGAGTAAGTTATTACAATATGAGGGCATTCTCAAGAATGTACATTCTTGAGTCATGCCAAGCTAGCATCTTGGTTGGTAGTCGGGTCCTTGCAAGCCTGAATCCCAAAAATGCATGTGCATTTTTGTGAATGCACACACATTTCTGATGAAACCATTGGTATTTTTGGGGACATCATTTTCATGTGCTCGCCTTTAATGAATGATCAAAATCTTATTATTGAATTGAAAACAATTGTGAATGAGTGGATTTTTGGATATGAGATAAGAAGAAATTTTTATTTCAAACTTATATCATTGTTGTTATATTATATTATTGTGAATTTTGTGGTTGAGACATTTACAAAGAATTATAAAGAAAGATAAAGAAAATACAAAAATTTTTTATCACATATAATCAAAAGCAATACACCCTAAAGTATCATTTTCATAAAAACAAGTCTTTTCCCTATTGAAAAGATAATAATGACTAAATACTTGATGTATAAAACCAAAGTAAATAACAAAAAGACATAAGATGATGATGACTAAATACTTATGTATAAAACCAAAGTAAATAACAAAAAAACAAAAAACTTTTTAAAATTGTTTCAAGCTCTAATCAAAACCCACTTACATTATAAAAAAATAAAAATAATAAAAATAATATCAAAATATCAAAAACTTAAAAAGCATCATTATATATGGAGTTCCATCATAGCTCTAGTAAGTATTAAAAATATATATATATAAACACACAATAACATTTTAAAGAGTGTATACATTTTGTGATTGAAAGAATAAGCCTTCAAAAAAATATATTAATTATAGGAAAATATAATTTTAAATGAATATATAAGTATTCCAAGCGAGTTGTCTTTAAGTTTGACTTTTTGAAAAGTTTTTTTTTTGTTTATTTTCTAATCTAATTTGTTTGGAATCTAGTAGGGATTCATCGAAATCACAAGTTTGATGGGTGACATTTTTGGTGCTAAATTCATATTTGCCAAAAAAAAAAAAAAAACACTTTAAACAACATGAAACAATATTTCACCAAAAAATTTCCTCACTACCAGAAACTCCAAAAAATCACACTTAAAGACAACATCTTTACTTTAAATATAAATGTATTAATTACCATCTCATCTTTCCTGGATGAGTTTTCATTTTTTTGTTCGTTCCCCTACTATAAGGCATAACCACCACAATGAAGTTTGATCATGGATCACCTTGTTAAAAAAGCCTATCCTCAATTAATTGTACTAATAAAGCTTGACCTCTATAAATTTTCAGTAAACTAATTAAAAATAATAATAATAATAAAATGGTCAATTATGACTATTTTGTCGCCGTAATGTTTTCGTTAAACAAATGAAGATAAAATCATGTTTTCTTTCCTTTACCCTACGAGGATGTTAATATTGATAATTAATCAAGACTAAGTCACTTTTATCTTTTCCCTCCGGCACTACTACACCAAGGGCATTCTAAGACATTTGTTTAAGACAAAAGAAATCTTTTGTCTTAAAAAGTGACTTTTTATTTTATTTATTTTATATTAAAATTTAATATCAATTGAATTGTCTTAAATATAAAATTTAAGACAAAAATAGTGTGAGACAAAAATAATTTGAGACAAAATTTTCTATTTAAGACAAAAACAATTTGAGACAAAAATATTTAAGACAAAAACAATTTGAGACAAAAAATTCAAGACAAAAAAATTTAAGACAAAAGTATTTTAAGACAAAATTTTATATTTAAGACAAAACGAGACAAAAATATTTTAAGACAAAACTTTATATTTAAGACAAAAGAAGTTTGAGACAAATATATTTTAAGACAAAAGCAATTTGAGACAAAAATATTTTAAGACAAAATTTTAGATTTAAGACAAAAGCACTTTGAGACAAAAATATTTAAGACAAAATTTTAGATTTAAGACAAAAGCACTTTGAGACAAAAATATTTAAGGCAGAACTTTACATTTAAGACAATGGCGACTTAAGACAATGACAATTAAGACGAAACTCATTTAAGATAGTTAGCAATTAAGACAAAATCATTAGCATTGGGAAGTTTGCATTGAAATATCATGAGTGGATAGTGGATAAAATTATATTTTTTATTTTTGAAAATCGATATTCAAACCACATTAAATTTAATCATGTCATATTTATTTCTTTTATATTATATTTTTCTTTTTTCATTAAACCACATTCTAAAAATTTAATAAATAAATAGATAAAAAAATATTATTTTTAGGTTGGAAACTCGAGGGGATTTGAACTTTGAATCTCGTGTTTTAACCATAACTGCTCCAACACTAATATTCTTGGGCATATTATGTTTTTTCTTGCTAACCGCTCCAAATACAACCTCTAAGAACTAGTAGGGTCCAAGGAAAAGAGCTACAAGTTCCCCAAATCCGATCTACATTTCATGGACAACCACATTTCCCCCAAATGTCCTCCACATATTTTCCTTGGTGTATTGGAGTTTGAAAAATACATAGGATGCCACAAGTAATCATAATCATAAGACTCAACTTTCCTAATGACTAGGAGGCCTTAAAAATTAAAAAACATCTTAATTTATGCCTAAAATTACTAAAATTTCCTATCCCAAATATGAAATTAGAAATTCTAAAAAATTATAGGGCAACAAGGAAACCAAATTCCTCTTCCAAAAATCTCTAAGACCTTATGGAGGACAAATACAAATTTTGAAATAAATTGTTGAAATTATGCTCTTGCATCAATAGCTACCAATGTATCCTTGTAGGCCACCTGCTTTAACAATAGTAATACCAATGTCCTTTACCAGCTAGAAGGAACTCCTTACATAATTCTCTCTTAGATCCCCTTAACCCATTGCAATGATTGTCTTTGATGCCTACCTAGTTGCAAGCACATTAAGAAGCAATGTAGCATATTGTTGGTTGAGGATTTCGATAAGTATGTGATTTTGTTGACATCTTGTGACTATCTCATATGTGAATATATAAAATTTTGGATGCATGTCGCCCTGGCACTATAACATGACTTAGTATTTCCTATCATACCGTGTCACTCCCTCCTCAAGACACCTAGAACTCACTAACACTCCCTGTCACGCACTCTTATTCATTCATTTATGAATTTTGACCTAGTGCGCCTCTGTCATGTTTTCCTGGCACTCCCTAACACTCCTTAGCACACATTGGCACACCTAGGCACTTGGAACAACTTTGTATGCTTCCCTAGCACTCTAACATGCCTTGGCACTTCCTAGAATACCGTGTCACTCCCTTCTTAACACACCTGGAACTGGCTTATACTTCATTTCCATGCATTTTAAACTAGTGCCCCTTTGCATTTCGCTGACACTTGGCCCTCACACTCCCTAGCATGTGTTCATGCCACACCCTGGCACCTGCCACATCTTGGCATGCCTATCATGCCTTGGAACTGCCTAACATGTCTTAGTACTTCTAGGAATTCCCTAACACACCTTGGTATTCCTTAGCTTTCATGTCGTCATAGATAACCTTGCTTTTTTTGTGACTTGGGAACCCAACCAAATCATTGGAAAATCGATGTTGTGCCCAGCCCAAAGTTTCCCTTTGTCTGAAACTACTTTGTCCAACCCTTTATGTAACCATAGGCTTACCTCCTACAAGTCTTATTCTGACCTTCTCCTAACACACTTTATCCTTGAGACACTTGGAATTCGTTGACACTACTTGGCACACACTCTTATTCGTTCATTTCCATGCATTTTGACCTAGTTCTCCCTTGCAATGTCCTGGCATTCCCTAACTATCCTCAACATACATTAACACTTTCTGGCATGTGTTAGCATGCCTTTTCATTCCTTGGCATGCATTGACACTCCTTAGTTATCATGCCCTCACAATTACCCTTACTTTTTTGGAACTTGGGAACCCACCCAAGTCTTGCCTTGAATATAACAACTTGACCAAGTTACGGTTACTACAACTAGATTGTGCCTTGTTCACCTAAGAAATGACTATAACCCCTCACCCATTTAACCCCCTAAACACTAAACCCCTAACCCATTTAACCCCTTAAACCCTTAACCCCTAACCCCTTAAACCCTAATTCCCGACCCCTAACCCATTTAACACCCTAAACCCTTAAAACCCTAACCCATTTAACCTCCAAACCGTAACCCCTAACCCTTAAAATATTTAACTGCTAAATCCCCTAACCCCCTAAGCCTCTTAACCCCTAACCCATTTAACCCCATAAACCTCTAACCCCTTAACCTCTAACCCATTAACCCCTAACCCCTAACCCCTAAAATCCTTAATTGCTAAATCCCCTAACCCCATAAACCTCTAAACCCCTAAACCTATTTAACCCCGTAAACCCTAAAAGTCTAACCCTTAACCCTTAACCCCTTAAGCCCTAATTCCAAACCCCTAACCCATTTAACCCCCTAAACACCTAAAACCCTAACCCATTTAACTCCTAAACCCTAAACCTTTAAACCCTTAAACCCCTAAACCACTAACACCTAAACCCCTAATCCTTTAATCCCTAAACCCCTAAACCATTAACGCTTAACCATTAACCCATTAACCCCTCAACCCTAACCCCTAAAATCCTTAACTGCTAAATCCACTAAGCCCTAAGCCCCCAATCCCTAATCCCTTAACCACTAGCTCATTATTCACCTAACCCCTAACTGCGCCTAAATCCCCTAACACCTAAGCCCCCAATCCCTAATCCCTTAACCAATAACTCATTATTCCTCTAACCCCTAAATGCGCCTAAATCCCATAACCCCTAAACCCCCAATCCATAACCCCTTAACCACTAACTCATTATTCCCCTAACCCCAATCCCTAATCCCTTAAATACTAATTCATTATGCCCCTAACCCTTAAGCCCCCAATCCCTAACCCCTTAACCACTAACGAGAATATACCACAGTGGGCATGCACAAGAATAAGAACCAAAGAAATCAAATTCAATAAAGAAAGCACAACCACCACTCCAAAATCGCTTCTCTAAAACACATACAACTGCAATAAATCCCACTGAAGCTTACAAATTTATCAAGCCCTAATTAACTTACTAACAAATTCAACAAGCCAACATGCTACAATTTTTTGAGTCACCCCCAAATCAATTAGTAATTATTGCATGAATGTACATTTGTTTGTAGTTTTATTTAAAAGGTTGAAATTCTCTCAAGAGCATATAGAATATATCCAAAAGTTAAAAAATGGAAATTTTGCTTACCTCCACAAGGTATCATCACACCCGGATAGGTGAAAACATACAAGTCTAAATATTCTACCTCTAAGTCTCAATGGCACTTCAACATGTCAATAACATACTTGCAACAATGCTTAATGAGTTTTGTCTATTGGCTAAAGAGATGTACATCCATCCATCCAAAAATAAACATCTCAATCAATCCAACACCATAAATTGTGCTAAATAGTTCATCATGTTATTTCAAATATTAAAATATTTTCTTATATAATTAGCTCACATATTCCTTGAATATTTGAAAGCCAAACTAACTTAGCACAATATACCAGAAATATTTGTACTCTAAAAGACAAAAAAAGACAACAAACTAAAATAGGAACTTTAACTCTAATCCAGACACTTCATTATTAGCAACATGATATCTAATGAAGATGATATGTGGAAAAAAAGGCTTCATATATTGTCTATCACATGTCAATCCGAGTGAACAAACACATGCATAGAAAACATCAGAAATAGGGTTCATAGATTGACTTGTATTATATGGTTTCAAACCCTTCTTGTCTCCTTTAAGGGGGTTTCTGGAGGTCTTAAAAAAGACTTCCTTTTGCTAACCAAATGGATTTTTTCTTTCACACATGTATGGAAACGTACTTTCCAAATCATATTGTAATAGATTCATAAGGTGATATTATTGGTATTAACTACACCTTATTTGGAGACATCATTTTTATTGTAGGGGTTGGTACCTTTCTATTGGATGTGGTTGGTGATGTGAAGACTACTCAACCTCTAGTAAAGATTCATACTAACTCTAACAAGATTATGGATGCTTTTTTACAAAGGGAGACCCCTCTAAGCTTAAATCATTGGATTCTTTGTTTGTTCATGCTAATTATTGCTCTCAACTTTCCTTCTCCAAGGGTTTGAGACTATTTTCTTCATTTATTTTACATGGCCTGATGAAAGAAGAAGAATGGAGATTGTCTCCACATCTTTTCCATTTCACTAAGTTACAAAAAAAGAGTCAAATTCTATAGCCAATAGACTAATAGTCTCTTGATACATCTTTAGTGAGATATGCATAGCTCTCACCTATCACTGCAGCTCAATGAAATGACATCTAATAGCTCCAAGACACCATTATAAATGGAGTAGTTGTGAAGTTGTTGTTAAATGATCGCCTCCAAATGTTCAATTTTCATGAATTTTGGCGGAGGGGGGTCTTTTGGTGTATTGAGCGGGGCAAGGGGACATAAGGGTAGCATGGATGGGTAGAAGTGAGAGGTTCGAGCATGGTTTACTGAGATCTACAATCCTAACATTAGAGAATGAGAAGGAGCCTTAAGGCCTTATGTCATAGGGGCTAGGGAACCTATAGGTAAGGTAATGAGAGAAATTGATAGGGGAACCCCCAATAGTTGTGACAAGGGGATTAGGGGCCACATTATCACAACCCATACACACTTAACCCATAACCACTAAAGTCCCTATCCATTTAACCCCGAAGCCACAATCCCTTAATCCCTACACCCATAACTCATAACAAATTAACCCCTTGATCCCTTAAACCTAAAGCCATTAACCCCTTAACCCCTAACCACTAACTTAGAATCCTTGAACCCCATAAACCCTAATCCCATATCCTCTTAAAGCTTGACCCTTAACCCATAACCCCTAACCCCTTAACCTTCTAACGCCTAGATAACATAACCCTTAGGCACTTAACCCCTAAATCCCCTGACATGTAAGCCCTTGATGGTTATTAAGGTCTATTTTCATCATTGATAGGTGATCTTACTCTCAGCAATTGATATTTCCACACTAGTTGTTCACTAAGTGGCTTCCCAAGTCTTCAAATTAAATACCTTTATTCACACTTTGATTTTCATGCCATACCCTAGATTCTATCTTATAGATCGAGAGTTTTCTAAACTCTCGGCCGAGAGTTTAGAAAACTCTCAACTGAGAGTTTTCTAAATTCTCAGCTGAGAGTTTAGAAAATTCTCGGCCGAGAGTTTTCTAAATTCTCGGCCGAGAGTTTTCTAAATTCTTGGCCGAGAGTTTAGAAAACTCTTGGTCGAGAGTTTAGAAAACTCTCGGTCGAGAGTTTTATTGGGCAAACTCTCGGGCGCAAACTCTCGACCAAGAATTTTTTAAACTTTCAGCCGAGAGTTTGCCCGCGCGGTTAAATGTAACTTTAGGCGGGTTAAACTAGTTTTAAATTTCTCGGTCGAGAGTTTTAGAAATTTCTCTTCCGAGACATTATCTCGGCCGAGAGTTTCTGGTCAACGAAAAACTCAGACAATTCTGCAGTTTTAAGAAACCTGCAACTTTGGAGGGACAGAACACCTACAAAAACAAAATTTTATATGTCGGACCAAGTACCATTAGATTCGTCTCTAAATCAAGTTTTTGATGATGTGAGATTTATGGAGTTTCATTAAAAAATCCAATTTTTTATTTATTTTTTACTAAACTGTGTCACTGTGGAATTTCATTGTTCGAAAAATTGCACTGAATGAAAATTCAATAACGTTCAAATGCGGACACCAAAAAATTCAAGAAAATAATACTGCACTTTCTCTCCCTGTCTACTTCAAAAGGGTACTCTCATTTGTCTTATTGATGATCACGTTCAAAAGAAAATCAAAGGATCATAAAATGTACTGAAACATCACTGTTTTTTTGTCTTCGTCCATTTCAAAAAATAATAAAAAATAGTGATTTAATCCGAAAATTACCGAAAAATAGTCTGTGCACTAGTGCAATATATGCAGATTATGATGCTATGGTTTTTTTCCAAAAAATGAATAACCTTCCCTAAAAAAAGTAAAGGATCATAAAGTGACTATTTATGTTTGCCTGAAAATTTCAAGTATATGCAGTTAGTAAACAAGAAATTTACCCCTCTATATGTCAATATTTTTTTTTTTAAATATGGGTATGGAGGTAAGACAATTCTCTACAATTCTTGTTTTTATGTCAAAGCATAATTTGCAATAAAAATATGATTTTAGTGGATTTGAAGTTGAAAAACATAGAAAAGTACAATTTTCAACGTCAAAAAAGGGCAAAAAGTGTTTCCCAACTTCACATTTTCACCAATTGACCCCTAAATCCCTTAACCACTAATCCATTAACCTCTAACCCTTAACCCCCTAACCTTCAAATCCCATAAGCCCTAACCCTTTACCCTTTACCCTTAACCCCTTGCTCCTAAACCCTTAAACCCATTAACTCGTAGAACCCCTTATTCTTTATCCCAAATCATAGGTGCTCCAATGCTAATATTCTTGGGCATATTATGCTTTTTCCTGCTAACCGCTCCAAATACAACCTCTAAGACCCATTGCCACCTCATTCAATTTCCCCTGCTCTTTATGAAATTTCACTGATGGGAGGAGTCTCGGTATAGGGAAATTACCAGAATGATGAGACCAATAATGATGCACAATGTGATTTCCAATGCCCATTCAAAGAAGAGGATTAGATAATAGGCTCCCTACTTTAGAAGCAAAAGAAGGACTCTCCAAGAAAGGCTTGAGGGAAAGATGACCTCGGGTTTAGGAATATTAAAAAATGATGAATGCCTAAGATCAAAACTTCCAAAATCCCTCTCTTTTGACTGACGTGTTTATACTAGGCTTGAAAGTGAGGCAAGCAAAAATTCAATTAAAGTATGAGCTTTGGGATAATCTAGGGTGACTTTCCATGAATTGTTTTTTGAGAGAAATAATATAAGAGACTAAGGTTTGGGAGATATACCGTGGTAAAGGCTCATCCAATGATCATTTATAGTTAATATAATAGGTTTTGAATGATGAACTACAAAGTGCAAACCTTCAAGAAATCCTCAAGTCAAAGGAGCATCAAGGGTTCCCTCTTGGTGTGATAGTTAGGGCATCAATTTATTTGAAATTCCACCATCGTATTTTGTTCAAAATTGGAGGATGCCTAGAGCTCTAATCTAGCCTAGGAAGCGATGCCTTGCTTGAGGGCCTTTTGCTATTTTTATACACCTTATCCTTTTTTATTTTAGCCTCTCTATGCATCATACTATTTTAGAGAAAATAAACTTTTATTCCCACACCTTGCGTGTGAGCCTCTTCTTGGAAAATCCACATGATGCAATTCAACCTAGCCATATATGCATGGTTTCTTTTCTTCATGAAGTCAAATTAGCCTTACATTTTTTAAATGCTCCTAGCCATATATGTTGGCAATTCAACATAAATGCTCCCTTGTGTTTCCCTGACAGTCCCTAACACTTCCTAGCACATGTTGGCACACCTTGGCACATGGCACATCTTGGATGCATGTCGCCGTGACACTATAACATGACTTAACACTGCCTATCATTCCATGTTACTCCCTCCTCGAGACACCTAGAACTCGCTAACGCTCCCTGTCACACACTCTTATTCATTCATTTATGCATTTTGACCTAGTGCTCTGTTATGTTTTCCTGGCACTCCCTAACACTCCTTAGCACACATTGGCACACCTTGGCACTTGGAACATCTTTGTATGCTTCCCTAGCACTCTAACATGCCTTTGCACTTCCTAGAATACCGTGTCACTCCCTTCTTAGCACACCTGGAACTGGCTGATACTCCATTTCCATGCATTTGAAACTAGTGCTCCGTTGTGTTTCCTTGACACTTGGCCCTCACACTCCCTAGCATGTTTGTATTTCATCCATACAAAAAACAACCTAAACCATGGCAAATGATCACTTCATAATAAATCCATACTTGTTTGACATATCGGGCTGATCAAGAAGTTTACTCGTTGCCTCTCAATCAACTAGTTAAGTTATGTATGCCTGTAATTGTAAATGGATCTTCCAACTAGCACATGCTCTACTTGTAATTTATTAAATCCATTATAGGAAAACACCTTATTATGGAAGCATACCTGGTTTAAATCTCTACCCCTCTAACCCCCTTCAACCCACCAATAATATGTGGATGACACTCTTCTTATGGGCTCTCCCTCGGTCAAAGAAGCCCTTTCCTTCCACAATATTCTTGTTGATTTTTCATCCATAAATGTGTTTTGTATTTTTAACATAAATAACTAAATCCTTAGAGGGCATCTCTGACCCAGTAATACTGGCTGATCTCACATCTGGAAAGTTTGAGTTACAAGCACCACAGAATCAAATTCAGATCCAACCTAACTTAGCTCAGTAGATGGACAAGAAAAGAGAAATTTTAGTCAGTAGTACTTAGGCAATATTGTCTTGACTTACAAGCACTACATAATCAAATTCAGAGCCAACCAAACTTAGGGCTGGACAAGAGAAATTTGAGTCAGTGGTACAGGTGCATTTTTCTATGAAAAAACAACATTTCTCAATGGGGTTATTGAGGAGGAGGTGTACATCGAGCAAACAAAATTTATTGAGACATTTGATCGGGAGTCTCATGTGTGCAGACTCAAACAAGCATTGTACAGTCTCAAACAAGTACCTTGTGATTGGTACACCAAGATCGATAATTATATCATTGGTTTGGGCTTCACCATAAGTGAAGTAGATGCAAACCTCGATCACATCTTTGTAGATGGTAAGTACCTTATTATTGCCTTATATGTTGTTGATTTTATTTTAACTAGTGATTAGTAGTTGATGATATTTTGATTAAAACTTCACGAGTAGTTGAAAATATACACCATAATTTCTACAAGGATGGTGGAGGAAAATTACAGAATATCCGTTGGCAGACAATAGGCCCACTTCAAAATATCTACGACAAATTTTTCAACAAGAAAACACCGAGGATAAAGGATTGGATTATGGAAGCATTGGTCACAAAATTCACAAGGGTAGTAATTTTGGCTAGAGGTGTGGAGGTAGATGGATTAAATGTAGCCTTCGTTGGTGCAGTTGCTGGTGTTGTTGGGTGTAATATGTCTAAGCATAATTATCTGAGCTATATTCAGTTTTTATGTTGCTTTTGGATGATCTCAAGTATCTCTACTAGTTTTTTGTTTCAAGGTACACTAATAACAATTTGTTTTCCACTCTAGCTATTGGTTTACTCTATGGTCTATTTGAAGCACACTGGCTGGTTGTTTATGTGGTCTTTATTCTGAACCTTTGCTCATGTGGATCTTCCTGCTCCTTCTCTGGTTTGGGATTGGTAGATCGGGGGATTTCCGAGGATCTTAGCTACTACTTGTTGGCCTTCTTTGTGGTCTATTTGAGATGCACTAGCTAGTTTTTTTATGTGGTATTTATTTCGAACCTTTGCTCCTGTGGATATTCATGCTCCTCATTGGTTTGGGATTGGTTGATCGGGGGATTTCCGAGGATCTTTACTGCTATGTAAGTGCATTCATTTTGGTTGGTGGATTTGGCAACATATTTGAATTTCATCACAAAGGAGTCTCTTAGGGTCATTAATTGGTCTAGGGGGATATTTATTTTCCAAGTTGTTCATTAATTATACGAGGGACAATCCATTAATGGTTTGCGTTGTCATTGAAGATCTTTGTTGATTGTGTCCTTGATGAGATTTTCTGAAGGATATTGGTTGGCGATGATTCGACAATCTATTGTATTTTAAGGGGTGTCCTAGTGGATTGAGCTAGTGACGATCTACATCGAGTGGGGTCTATAATTTATAACTGACATTAATTGTCCTTGTTTACATATTTTATCGAGGTTTTTTCAGACACTACTACATAAGGTATTTTTTGGTAATGTTATCTACTTTGGTGAACATATAGGCAGGATTGCAGAGTGCCAGCGATGTTAGCTGTACAACTGAAATTTGCATCTATTTATTATGATGTCACTTGATACAAGGAAATTGGGGCGGTGACATGCCATCACTCGATGTGTTGGTACATAAAATGGTTGGGGAGTGGGTGTTACAAATTGCTCCATTATATTTATCATATATATCTTATATATTATTAATATTTGTCTATTACTTAGTAAATGAATTATTGTTTATTTCATTTTTCAAAGAATATTTTCCCTCACTCACGAATGTATTAAAAGTTATAAGGGAGGCTGGTACATTTTCAATCCCCATAGGTTTACCTTTCTTTGTCTTCAAATGGACCACAATAGTAACTAGAAACTAAAATACCAACTAGTAACCCTAAAATAATTAATAATATTTTGTATTGAGAGCTCTATGAACTCTTTTGTAAGAGCATTTACCGATTGAATTAATCCTTATTTCCTCTCGATCTTAACTAAACCTTTGACACTTTATTATTAAAAACATCGAAATAAAAAGCATGTATAATTAGTGGATGATATATTCCAATTTATCAAATAACTTAACAATCACAATATCAATTAGTTAATAAGGGGAAATTTTATCAATGACATGAGGATAAATATTATTGAAGTAGTTTAGTTCTATGGTGTGCACGGAAATTGTTTTATACTCAATGCATTTTGTTTTTCCATTTTTTCCAATAGGTTCCTTTCTTGAGAAACATATCAAACACTAAGATTTACTAATGACTTATAAATATTTAAATCTCCACAGTGGAATGATATTTGTTCATATTGGAATTGCAATCCACTAGTTCTACCTATTAGGATTAGTAAAGACACTCCAATAAATTTAATATATCAATTCAAATTACACAAGTGACACCATATAAAGAGAAAAAAATTAAATTGAGGTTGGCTATTATCATATTTGCATTGAAATTATACATTTATTTTTTGGTTAAGTCAGGCTAGTCTAGAGAAAGAAATCTACTTTCATTACGAAAAAAGGGCAAACCAGAAGTTTTTTTTTTTTGCAAGTAAATTCCAAATACATTATCATGTTAGTTTAGTGGTTTTCATTTATTAATATGAGTATGAAATTGAGGAATGGAAATGGAATCCAAATGAGAGACCATGAAATTAGCAAACCTTGGACTTGGTGTGAGATATCTGCCTTCTACCCTCATTTTCTTAGGAGTTTCTCCTATGATATGATGAAACATGTATCCCAACATAGACTAAACTAAATTAACACCCAATTTTGCAATAGTGTAGATATGACATCTTGTACAAAATGGAAGTAGTCCATAGTCATGGGCATCCATATCGACATTTTCTTCAATAAATATCTTAGTCCTGAAGGTAAATGGCTCTTCCATATAATTAGGTCTTTAAAAACCACCTACATATTTACATGTATAATAGATCCTTTACATATATATTATGGCAAACAATTGTCAATATTTTATGTTTTTCTATGCAAAATCACTAAAAAAGTGGGTGAACATGCAAATGACATTTTTTGTGATATATTACATGAACTATGAAAATGACCTTTTTTGTGATATATTGCATGAACTATAAATGATGAAAATCAATGTCACTCATCACTTTATCTAGTTTATCTTGTGCTTAAAATATAAACTTACCATTCCATAGGTGAAAATATAAAAAAAATCCCGGTAGAAAAACCATTAATGAAAATGATCCCAAATAATAAGCACACCACCATTTGTCAAAAATCTCTTCATCCCAACATGATTTCTCAATATTACTTATATTTCTTTTATTGATTATTATGGACCTGATGTCACCCTAAACTTTAATGATAAAAATAAAAAATAAAAACATCCTCTAATCATATTTCCACTCCTTACACATAAATTTTAATATTAAATATGCATTAATCTTTGTCATAATAATAATGAATATAAGAAATGCAATATGAAAAAATCTAATTCACTACAACTCTAAAAAACTTTATATATTTTACACGAAATAAAGTTGTTTTGTTTCAAACTAATTTTCAAGTCGTTTACATGTATTTTCTTATACTTGTTCAATAATTTGTGCAATACATTCAAGTTTCTGATCTCCCTTTGGAAAAATGCAACTCACTCAGATCTGGTGGGAGCCTGAAAACTGGTTGCTAACTCACTCAATTGATCTAGCGGGAGCCCGCAAACTGGTTGCTACTTGCTCAATTGATCCAGCAGGAGCCCGAAAACTGGTCTCTACTCGCTCAATTGATCCGGCGGGAGCCCATAACCAAAGGGGAAAACTGGAGAGCAACGTGGAGATTGCCATAAGCTGTTGTCTGGCGAAAGCCCCTAATCAAAGGGGGAAACTAGAGAGCATCATGGAGATTGCCATGGCGGGAGCCCTTCGCCATAATCAAAGGGGGGAACTGGAGAGCATTGTGGAGATTTCCATGGCGGGAGCCCATAACCAAACGAGATTTCCATTAGCCACAGTAACTATTGTCCGGTGGGAGCCCATAACCAAAGGGGAAAAACTGGAGAGCAGGGTGGAGATTGCCATAAGCCATAGTAAATTTTGTGTCAAGCAGCGTGGAGATTTCCAGGAGCCACAGTAACTGTTATCCCTCGTCATCTTAACATAGCTAGTGCGATTGCAGGATTTTCGATTTTCTCTCATTTTCTCTTAGCATCCATGATGTGCAGAGTCTGGAACGAAGTGCTCAGGAAAAAAAATCCAAAGCTCAGGTTCGATGCTCTCCTCCTTTCTCTCGTTTCTCGCTTTTCAAACATGTTAAACACTTAAATATTTCTAAATGTATGGATCATTTGTAGGACCGAGATCTGCAATGCCTCGAAATTCCTTAAAAACCTAGTTAAGAAACCCTGACCAACCACATGAATAAATTTAAAATCTAGGGTTTGTAGGGTTTGTCAATAAATGTACTCTTTTGGAGGATGTTTCCACTTCCATACCCAATTTGCAGGATTTAGGTATTAAGGCGTTGAATAGGGTTTGGAAAAGCTTATCCCAATTTATAGCGGGAAAATCCTTAATTTTTCCTACTAGTTCTCCTTCTCAGACCTTGACTACACTCTGTAGTATTGTACGCAGTTCCTCAATAGTTTTCCACATGGAATATATTCAAAGTCCGCAATCCTCTATTGCTCCAGAGGCTCTCTAATTTTAGGATATTTTCCAGCTTTGCTCCAGAGGCTCTCTAATTTCAGGATATTTTCCAGCTAGTCCAGAGGCTCTCTAATTTCAGGATATTTTTTCAACTCCGTTATCTTCAGTTGGTATAGCAAGTTCCCTATCAGCTTCAGGTGTTGTGCTAACTGATGACAGTTCTTTTTATGCATTCGCGCAGTGCTGGCCGCTTTGACGATCAAAGCAATCAGTTTCATGGTGTCAAGTCCAGTCAATTGCGCCACGTTCGCGAGCTCCCCCACATTCTGTGATTGCAGTAACGCTCTCATGATGGCGATGAAGAAATCCTCCCAATAAGATATACACACTCTAAGTAATACACATTTTGTATTGGTTGTATCATGTATGCCATCAAAATTTCTTTAGTGATTTTTCAACATCCCATCCTGCCCTGTATTACTCACCTGCTTCCTTGTATTGTATTATGCATAATGAAGTGATGGAATTTCTATTTCAAAATTCATCTTTGGAAACACTTTATTAGTTTTAGTAATTATGATCTTGTTAGTTTGATGCTCCATACCTGTTGTCATTTAATTTGTGATGCTTAATAATCCCACTTTGACAATAAATCCAGAAATAAATAAGAATTTGATGCTTAATAATCCCACTTTGACAACAAATTTAAGATATGGGTGATTCATGTACCAAAAATTTGCCGTTTTGGAAGCTATCCTTGGGGTGCAAGTCCCTGCGTTGCCATGATATCATCCTCACTTATTCTGGTATTAAATTTTTTTAGAAATGGCTTTGTGCTTTGTAGGTTTCTTGCTTGTGGTTGTCTTTGTGATGCCTTCTTAAATTAAAGCTTACTAAATGATAGTTGCAGATCCCTTGATGAGAGTTTTATTCCACATTAATTAAAGACATATTTGGTTAGTGCTCTGTTTATTGTTTTGTAGCAGAGAAACACTACAGTTTCTAGATGCTCTTTTACATGCCAAAGAATGGTATGCAAGTTTGCATAAGGTTTATTGTATTATTGCATCATCTAAAGACTAATAGATTTCAAACTTTAAATACATGCAACTTGCAAGCAATTCATCAAATATTAGACTAAGCATTTAAAGAGTACAAGAAATAAAAAGGATTTCTAGATTATCCAAGTTACCATATCTATGGAGACATTTTGGGAACAAGGCCAAGGGGACATTAATTTCCAAGTTATTTTTACACACATTAGTAACTTAAGAAACAAATGGTAGATATAGTTTACCAAATATTCTAATGATGCAAGGTATGCTACATCTGTCTTAAGTTTTAACTATCAGCACTTACAGTTTGCCATAGTTACATACTGTTAGTTATGTGTGTGAGATTCAAGATATTGTGATATGCTGCAAAAAATAAATATTTGATATTCAGGGGCTTGATATTAGAGCTAGGGAAATCAAAAGTTTCCTGATTCATCTAAACAACATCCACAAAAAGGCTTCTTATCATATTTACAGAGTTTTGTTTTGTAAATGGTTATCTTTATTGATTCTGTTCTTTTTGTTTTATTTTGAATTGATCAGGACTAATATTATATTTTGAATTGGTCAGAATGCTTTCTCTTGGGTATGCTAAATATATTTCATCTACCTGTCTGTCTTTTGCAGCAAAATATTTGGAGCTATTTTTACAAGACCTCTATGATCGAACATACGAAATAACTGTTCAGAGGGGTGCTAAGACTGTGAGTGCTTCACATTTGTAAGTTTCTTATCCCCATGTTGATATATTGTCTTGCTATGTTGATAAGTGTTGAAAGTATTGTGCAAGGTTTTCTACCTTGCTTTCAAGGCAAACAAAGAAGACTTCACTGCATTTTATTCCTGCAAGGATCTGTCTATTTTATTTTTCCTTAAACCATGATTGTGCATAGCTTCTTTTTGTGGTTTACTAGTCACATTCTATAAATAAGTTGATAAATCCTTTTAAGCTATTGGCTACAGATTTTGCTAAAATATGGTTTATACTATGTATATATACTAATATTTTTCTTTTTTGTTAATGGTTGGCAGGAAACAATGTGTGCACAGGTACACTGTTTTTGATTTCTTATGAGAGATAGTGAACAAGGTCCCAGACATGGGGGGTTCAGGTGCTGCTACTGGTGAAGAGAGGAATGGTGGGTGGAGGAGGTAAATATAGATATTTGCTTCCTGGTGATTGGAAAGAGGTCTAGGAAAATTTGCACATTTTGAAAAATTACAAGAGATCAGATATACTTTACCTTTTCTTGTAATGACTATGCGTTTTCATTTGCTTCAGAAAAGCTCACGAAGGAGATGAAAATGAGAGTGATGAGGATGAAGTTAAAAGGGCCAGGATGGTAATGACCTACTTACTATTTTTATAAAACAGTTGTTCTTTGCAAGGAATGGATTTATCCATATGTGTTGCTATTTGTCTTTTCTATGCTTCTAAATTCTCAATTTGCTCTGGGTTCTGAAACAGTAATTGCTAGCTATTTGGCCTTTTCTAAAATAGGGTGCACACCATGGAAGCGGACGAGGACGGGGAAGAAGAGGTAGAGGCAGAGGATCAAGAGGTGGGTCAAGTGGGAGAAATGGCATTACAGTTGAGAAGTTTGAGGATGAAGACCTAGATTTGTCATCTGAGCACAGTGAGAAACAGGAGAAAGTTTCGGAAATTTTTACTGATGTTAACACCGAGACAAGAGAGACCAAGGTAGCAGTGAATTTGGGGAGCACTCCTGTGGTAAGAGACTTTGATCTTAACATGGAGCTGGATGAGAGTGGGGCTGTTGCAAGCATGCCAATGCAACCTTCTGTCAAACTGGAACACGATCCTAGTGACGTTGCAAATGTGCATGTTGTTAAAAAGGCCGATGAATTTCCTCGTGATGTTCCAATTGTGCAACCTCCTATTAAACAGGAAGAGCAATATCCTAATTGGTCTCATTCTGATGTAGATAATGTAGCCCTAGATTCAATACAGTTTCATGTGCCCTCAGATATAATTGTTGATCAGGATGAAGATGATTATGACAACGAGGATGGATAGTGTGTTATTAAGCGGGGATCTGTTTTCTGCAAGAGTTTTAGCAAGGTTGCAGTGTAGAAATTTGGCAATCTTTCACATGCAGCATAGATTAACATCATAGACTCACTGACTGTCAAAGAAAGGGCACTAAAAGATCTCACCAACTGTAATGGGTTTTTGTACATACTATTTTGCAAGGAGGGTAAGAAATCCTTATTGATTTGAACGCTTATTTTTCAGGCATTGAAGAATTTGGCCAAGTGGAGTTCTTTCAATATTTGTTATCTCTCTGGATGGTTGTCTCATGTGCTCAAAGGAAGGATCTTGTATTCACCTTTCGGTCACTGAAGAATTTACAACCAGCTAGGTGGTCTTTTTCTCTTTATTTCCCTTGTATGGGTGAGTACATCCACAGGTTCCCAAATAGAAATATTGCTGTATAAAAAATATAGTTATATGCATATCATGGATAATTTCTTGTCAAGTGTCTTTTGATGCTTCCCAATTGCAACGTGATAGGAATTTTCATCCCATTTCCATGTGCCCAATTAATAATATTTCTTCTTGTTGCTTCACGAGTTTTACAAGTCTGATGTGAAATACTTTTCCAGAGGCTGCAAAAATGGTGTTTTGTTTCGCGTGATTCTACAGAAGCTAGAAATGTCATTTGCTATTTTTTGTAAAAGAGGTGTAATCGAAGTTATTTCCTTTTGTTGTTCATAGCACCGCCTGCTGCAGTTCAATGAAGGATAAGTTTCTCATCCTTCTAAATTGTTTTCAAAAGCTCATGGACATGCACTGAAGCTCTGATGGTGCATGTGAGCACAGACGAAGGTGGTTCTTCTCTGTTTCACTCATCTTAGTTATGTTAGTCTAAAGTTGATGGTTCTACCTTTTTGACTTGAACTAGCTATATTGGTCGTGGGTTAGAATTATTGTTTGGGACCATTCTAATTTGGTTGATTCTAAGGAGAACTTAGGCAACTAGTGATCAAGAGAAGGCAACATATTGCATTATGCTGCAAAGTGATGAACAACATGCAAGTGAAACGATAACAAGTTAGGAAATGGCTGTGGCCATGGGTGACTGTAAAATGGAGCTGTAACATAAATATGCAAAGTAAATTAATAAAAGTTAGGAGTAAAGTTAGCATTAAAAGTTAGTAGGAGTTAAGTTTGTGTTAATCGGGATTTGTAGGACTAAAATGAACAGTACAGGAGTAAGTTAACATTTAAAATTGGAACAAAATCCCACCATATGGATCATGCCACTTTAGTCATCACACAGATAACAACCATAGTCTTGACAGGGTCCAGAAGGCATGATACAAGTGATGGCAGTGCCAGATTGAGCAGAGATGCATTCAATCGCGTTAAACCCAGAGACTTGCGCCTTAAAGCTAGCTCCCAAACCATCTTTTGTCTCGCCAAGGTTATTCATGTAGGGGTTTATACACAATACACAAACCCCATCTCCATGCATATGACAACAGTAGAGTAATAGTAATGTGGAACAAAATCCCACCAAAAGGAATGCCACTTTAGTGATAGCTTGTAAATTTTGTAATAGATCACATATAGAAGAGCCACAAGCCAAAGAGGATCCACAAGGCATAGCACCATTATCAATAGTGCTGTCAGTACTAGAGTGAGGGAGGATGCTATGACATCAGTCTAGGGATTTGCACCCCAAAGCCAACTTCTGCATTAGCAAGGCTTTTGTTGTGGGTGATGCTTCATAGGCCTCCTTTGTCTTACTCTAGTTATCCATGTGGGATTATTCAAACAAACATATGGTAAGAATAGAGCTAGTATTAATGTGGAACAAAATCTTACCACAGGGATGTGTCAATTTAGTAGTAGATTGTAATACATCACATAGATAACAGCCACAAGACAAAGAGGGCTTACAAGGAACACCACTGATACCACTAGGGATGTTTGTGCTAGAGGGACATGATGCTATTACTTGGCCTTGACATTCCTTCCGATTGATGTAGCATGGTGGAACTTCTCTCAATTGTTTGATAATGTTGGAATTTGAGTTTGACAGTGTGGAAGTTTGGACTTATTTGCTTATGTTAAAAGATTGGAAATTCCTTGTCATAATGGTAGGCAGCTATGAAAATGCAAATTTTTGCATAAATTCATTTTTTTAAATGTCAGAATTATATGTATATAGTTGCACCTACTATCATATTCTTGCATCCAAAATTGCACAATGAACAAATCATATTTCTCCTCAATATTGTAGGGGTAAAGTTGCTTCATCTTATGCTAAATTCCCCTTTGTGCTTCTATCTATTGCATCTTTATGCTGTTACTCTGTCTCATTTTCTTCTGCTCAAGATGCTTCCCGCTTGATGTTTTTTGTCAAACCGTTGACTCCATTTTGCTTCCAATTTTGCTCAATGTCCTGTACTGTTTTGTGGCTTGCCTCTTTGGCATTGTTTTGCTTCTTATTCTGCCTAGTTGCATCCATTGGCTTTTTATCGTTCTCACAATATTGCTTTATGTTCATAGTACAATTTCTCTCCATGCATATGACAGGGGTAGAGTAATAGTAATTTGGAAGAAAATCCCACCAAAAGGAATTCCACTTTAGTGATAGCTTGTAAATTTGTAATAGATCACATATAGAAGAGCCACAAGCCAAAGAGGATCCACAAGGCATAGCACCATTATCAATAGTGCTGTCAGTACTAGAGTGAGGGAGGATGCTATGACATCAACCTGGGGACTTGCACCCCAAAGCCAACTTCTGCATTAGGAAGGCTTTTGTTGTGGGTGATGCATCATAGGCCTCCTTTGTCTTAACTAGTTGTCCATGTGGGATTATTCAAACAAACATATGGTAAGAATAGAGCTAGTATTAATGTGGAACAAAATCTTACGACAGGGATATGTCAATTTAGTAGTAGATCGTAATACATCATAGATAACAACCACAAGACAAACAGGGCTTACAAGGAACACCACTGATACCACTAGGGATGTTTGTGCTGGAGGGATAGGATGCTATTACATGGCCTTGACATTCCTTCCGATTGATGTAGCATGGTGGAAGTTTGGAACTTCTCTCAATTGTTTGATAATGTTGGAATTTGAGTTTGACAGTGTGGAAGTTTGGACTTAATTGCTTGTATTAAAAGATTGGAAATTCCTTGTTATAATGATAGGCAGGTACGAAAATGCAATTTTTTGCATAAATTCATTCTTTTAAAGGGCAGAATTATATTTATATAGTTGCACATACTATCATATTCTTGCATCCAAAATTGCACAATAAAGATTGGAAATTCTTTGTTTTAATGATAGGCAGGTATGAAAATGCAATTTTTTGCATAAATTCATTTTTTTGAAGGGCAGAATTATATGTATATAGTTGCACATACTATCATATTCTTGCATCCAAAATTGCACAATGAACAAATTATATTTCTCCTCAATATTTTGTCGGGGTAAAGTTGCTTCATCTTCTGCTAAATTTCCCTGTGCTTTTACCTATTGCATCTTTATGCTGTTACTCTTTCTCATTTTCTTCTGCTCAAGATGCTTCCTTCTTGATGTATTTTGTCAAACCGTTGACTCCATTTTGCTTCCAATCTTGCTTAATGTCCTGTAATGTTTTGTGGCTTGCCTCTTTGGCACTGTTTTGCTTCCCATTATGCCTAGTTGCATCCATTGGCATTTTATCGTCCTCACAATATTGCTTTATATTCATAGTACAATTGCTCCCTGATCTGCTCCACAATCAAATGTTAATACCAAATACCAAAATTGAAAAGGTTAAAATATAGATTTTTTTTTTGTAAATGGTAAAATACAGAAGAAACATACTAGCAGACAGACAAGTGCCAGGTTCTACAAGAGTTGGGTTCCCCCTCCCAAATACCATCCAGTAGGTCCAGTGGAGCAAGCATGGTTTGTACCAGGTGATTTCTCCCTTCAGTCTCTGATGTTAGGAGCAATGGGTTCTCTCATTCTTGCGACAACCGTCCCTGGTATCATAGAACTGGGTTTTTTTAGTATAGGTCACTCCCCAAAGGACATCTTCTGCCAATGCATTGGTCTTCTCACAGTGCTTGAGGACTCTGATGGTGAGCTTGCTTCTCGGCATCTTCACTCACCCGTGGCTGCAAGCTCCAGCAGGCATTGGCATCCTCTCTCTCTCACACTCTAATGTGTGTGTATATCACATTATATTGCAAGAAAATAATAATAAGACAGACAAGGAGCAGTGGGTTCTCTCGTTCTTGTGACCACCCTCCATGGTATCATAGCTCGGCACCCTCATGTAGTTTTCACAGAGCAGAAATGGAAATAGCTCTGCAACAGCTACGTGAGTCTTTAATGGATTCATGCCCGAAAAGCAGGTGAGGCAATTGAATGAATATGACTGTTCTGAGTTATTTCCCTCGTGTGCAACAACATTATACAAACCCCAAGAGAGGTATTTCGTTTACTTTCCTTTTCCCATTTGCATTTTAATGTTTCAGAAATCAATTTAGATTTCTCATCTCCAATTCATAGTTCTTGCAATCGTTTCGTCTGCTCTTTCTTTAGGTTTCTGAGTTCTGTGTATTAGGTTTGTTTCTATTGAATTCTGAGCATGTAAATGGCTTCATATGCTTCTTATTATGGCAGAGGATTCCCTAACCAGGGTTTCGGTCAGTCTTCGTGGGATTACAATGCTTTGAAGAACATGAAAAAGATCAGCCCTGTCGTGCAGAGTCATCTGAAAAAGGTTTATTTGTCGCTTAGATGTGCCCTGGTAACAACAACTATCGGGGTTTGTTTACATCTTATGCTAAATATTGGCGGCCTCCTCACGGGGCTTGCTTGCATTGGTTGTGTAATCGGGCTCTTATCTGTCCCTTCTAACTCGAACAATGAGGTAAGTTCTTTAATTCTTTGATAATGTAGGTTGTTCTGTTGATTTTTTATTTCGAATAGAGATTGGGCAGAGAGTTCCAGCTCATTAGAAAAGCTCAAACAACAGAGCCCAAACCCCAATAGCGTCCAGGCTTCTTTTCATTATAAATTTGAAAATTATATAATGTATAAAGAACATTCTTTTTCAGAAAGCTAAATCCTGTTGTATGCTCACTCCATAATCCTAGTCCTGCAGATTTGTATACTCACCACATTCCTGCAACAAAGTCGGTTGAGTGGGGAGGAGAAATGTTTGTTTGGATAAGGTGGTCATATTATAATTCTGCTTTCAATAATGGTGCTACATTCCATTGGTCAAAACATTTTTCATTTTCGGTGGGAATAGTGTGTAAGCTTATCCTTTTAGTTCTTGGCACACACAGTTCTCCGGCCTTATCCACATTTTAGTTCTTGGCACACACAGTTCTCCAGCCTTATCCACAGCCAGCGTGTTAAGTGTTTATTTGAAGTCCGGGGTTAGGTTCATTATTTAGCTTTGCTTATCTTTCCCACACTTTCAATAATCTCTACTCTTTGTATTTTACTGGATTTTGGTACACCCATTCTATACATTTAGATCGGATTGTGTTATTAAGCTCGGATTGGGGATCAACAACACAGTTCTCCGGCCTTATCCACATTTTAGTTCTTGGCACACACAGTTCTCCAGCCTTATCCACAGCCAGCGTGTTAAGTGGTTGTTTAACGTCCGGGGTTAGGTTTATTATTTAGCTTTGCTTATCTTTCCCACATTTGCAATAATCTCTACTCTTTGTATTTTACTGGATTTTGGTACGCCCATTCTATACATTTAGATCAGATTGTGTTATTAAGCTTAGATTGGGGATCAGCATTTTTTGTTAGAGATCATGGCTGCCACTATTAGAAGACTTATGGGTGCTCGGGGGAATTTGTTCTTGAGAAAGAAAAATGGAGAGAAGAAAAATTTGGCAGGCAGGAGGAATGTAACTGTGATGGCTTTTGTTGCTTTCCCTGGGATGAAAGAGGAGTATGAGACTATGAGATTGAGTCCTGGGGCTACAGAGGAAGATGTCAAGAGTACCTACATACACCTAATTTTTGAGCTGGATTCTTTTATATTTTGTACCATTGCTTATTTTTATTAAAATGGAATACTTTTTGGCAGGCCCTGAGTTTGCATATGGAGTTTTTAGCCAATTATTTGGCAGAGTTGACACTCATGGAATGCAGTTTTCTCCAACACCTACCATCCTTTATAGCAGCTTCAACTGTATTTCTATCTCGATTGACTCTTGATTTTCTAACACATCCATGGGTACTGTCTACTCCCTGAAGTTTACTATTATACTGTTTTGTGTTGGATTTATGTGCGGGCATAAATTTGTAGATTTTGTGTTATGCAGAATCCAACTTTGGCGCATTATACAGGATACAAGGCATCGCAGCTTAAGGAATGTGTAATGGCAATCTATAATGTACAAATGAATCGAAAAGCTAGTACATTGGTTGCAATAAGGGAAAAATATCAACAACACATGGTACGCTTTCATATATCTTGTTTGGGAATTTAATGGTTTTTTTAATCCAACCTTTGAAAGCTACGAGGATTACATGCACACAGCTGGTTACTCTTATTAAAGGTTTATATATGTTTTATTGTTTGCCATGACAGTTCAAATGTGTAGCAAGCTTGCCTCCACCTCCTTTTATTGCTGAAAGGTTCTTTGAAGACACTCCAAACTAAGCTATCCATCATTGGTTGTGCACAAGCGTTTTGCTGAAGCTTGTTTGGAAGCACAATCTCATGTAATAGTTGTAACTGAATCTGGAGTCTTTTAGTTCTGGCTGGTTAATTTCCATTTTAATGTGTCAATTTGTTTAGGCTGTTGGTGCCCATAGTTTTGGTGCTCATATTTTAACTTAGCAACTTACTAGTCTACTAGGAAATGGGGTGCTTACAGGTATTTGCATGTGTTAGTTTTGAGCACTCGAAGGGAAATGCCCATTTATCAAATTGTATCATATTTCTGGGAAATTATCTACGTGGATACCAGATGATGAGTCAATGTGGTCATGGATTTGAGTCAATGTGGTCATGGATTGATAATTAAGATTTTTTACAGAGAATAGTCGTTAAGGTTTTTTATTTTTATTTTTTATGTTTGTTTTGTGTAAATATTTATTAAAATTTTAATCCTCGTTTGTTGGTTTAAATCCTTTTTGGGTTATTTGGATCTTGTACTATTTCACAAATTTTAATTATTTTTTTCTTAAAAAATGTTGTTTACTTCTGCGTCAATGAGGCCTTTCCTTACACCAATAAGCGCGTCAATTATGCCATTATGTGTTGAACATTTTTTAAAAATCAATGCCTATTATACAATTTCAAGAACTGTCATAACTCCTCACATAATTCTTTAAAGGGTGCTAGCTCATTGGAAGAGCACCTGCCATGCAGGAGGTTGGTGGTTCGATTCCACTGTACCCTAACATGAATTATTCAAAGATATTGTTGATTTTTTTTAATTAAATTTTTTATATTGATTTATTTTAATGGTGAGATATTTTTCTAGATTCATTGTTTTATATTGTCTCTACAGAGACAATAGATAAGATTAAAGACATTGTCTCCATAAAGACAATATGTCTTTAATTCCAACTATTGTCTTTGGAGAGACAAAAATGAAATTGTCTCAAGTTAAGACAATTTACCCAGAAATTGTCTTAAAACCCCCCTTTGTGTTGTAATGCAACTATTGTCTCTAGAGAGACAAAAATGAAATTGTCTCTGGAGAGACAAAAATGATTGTGTTATATATTGTCTTTATAGAGACAATATTTTAAGACGATTTAATTTTAAGACGATTTAATTTGAGACACCCGCTTAAAGACAATATTTAAGACAATACACAAGTTTTCTTTTGTCTCAAATTAAGACAATTTACCTGAAAATTGTCTTAAATATTGTCTTAAAACCCCCCTTTATGTTGTAGTGGAGGGAATCCACTTCATCTTTGTGACGTGCCAATTTGATTTTAATATCATATATTTCCTCCATAAGATTGATGATTGTTCACATCTTTTCTTGCAACTTCAATTTAGTATCCGTAATATCCAACTGCAGGGTCTTGGTATATTCAGTGCAGTTCAAACACCAATATTATCCCCCTACTCCCGTGCTTTTCTTGCTGTGAGCCTTCATTGCAACCCAAAGGAGAATAGGCGTCCAATAAACTATGAACACTATGTGACAAAACCACTTAAGAACAAGAGGAGGGAAAACTAGGAGTGACTCTGGGGAAACAGTGACACAAAATACGGATGGAGCACCTAGTATTCGTGTAACATGGATGAAAGAAAAGAACACTCTCTAACTGCAAAGGGATGAATACCAACTAAGGCATGCAGGGCCACAAGGGTGTTTAGTGTTGAATGCGAAGTTGGCTCATAGGACTCCAAACACTCGAAAAGAATGCACATGAAGGAATAGATCAGCTATCGAAACCTAGAGAGAAAATGCAAATTGTAGGGAGAGACATAGGGACAATCAAAGGGGGATTAACTCACAATTCTAAATACAAACTAGGCTTGATGAAAAAAAGGGAAAAGGCTACCTGCAAAAAATGAAACTCGATAGAAGAGTTTGAGCGGTGACAAGCTGCATTCGTCACATTTTGAATGATCTCTCTAAATTCCCCCTATTACTCAAATTGCTCTAAGTCCAACGCAATGAGCTTCTGAAAAGAGATGATATGACCAACACATAGCTTTTACAAAGCTTGTCGTAAAACACTAGGCAATGGCTGACTTATGTCATTACGCTTTGACAGGTCATTTGCTTAAAGCCTCTGACATGTTTGATTAATAATGGAGAGAACGTGGCACGAAGATCGCTGCTCGCCATCGGTTCCCTTATCCTTCTGGTTACCATGAAGGAGGCTTCCCATGTGCGTTCACGCTGCCACTCCATTGCTTTGTGTTTTTGTTGTTTCAGATCATGAGAGGAAGCATCATATAAGAGTCTATCAAAGACAACCAAATATATAATCAGTGGGGCTTGTATGAAAGCGCAATATTCAACACCATATAATAATCAGTCGCCGACATTGACCCCCTTACATGCCTCGTTACTCCTGCTTTTCTGCGCTTCATCAAAGACATAGTTGACATTTCACGCCATTACTTTGTGTTTTGTTGTTGCAGAGCATGACAGGAAGCATATATAAAAGACAATCAAAGTATGCGAGACGCGACCATTATGCATCGCACGACCTCCGGGTGAATGCTTCTGTCTGCCATCATTTGAGGACAACCGCCTACGAGCTCGCGCGCGTGCGGCTCGCATCCATTCTGGTGACTGGCGACTGCAGTTTATGAAATTACAATCAATTCTGCCGTTCAAAATTGACGCGTTGCATTATAGAATTCGACGTATTCAGAGCTTTGGCGGTTTTTAACTTTTGATGCTATTCGAGAGTCAAGCATTTTGACCTTTCATCCTCCAGTCAAGTTATCCCATTGCGGTATAGGAGCTGATGAGCATTTTTAATAATAGAAGCGCTTTGTCTATCACGACTACCCATGTTAGGAGGAAGCAAGCACTTTATCTATCCCGAGTCCCCATGTTAGGAGGAAGCCCACACAACGCCAAAAAAGATGCTTAGAGGAAAAAGTATAGTTTCATTCCTTATCTCTATTTATATTTTTATTTTGAGTTGGGTGGGAGGAATAAATAATAATAACAAATTATCAATTCGTTGAACGTGGACGAGACTGGTGTACACTTGCAGCCAATGAAGTGCAGCTGGAGCATACACAGACGCAAAACTATGAGGGAATGAGGAAATTGCGAGGCAGCCTCATCTACTTCAATGATCAATCCTCGCTGTCCATCGTTGTCAGTTCCGTCTCCCTCTCTATCTCATCTCTCGGGGGAGGCCGCTTCATCATCCTCTATTTAAATCTCTCATCTCATCTTATTCTACAGACCACATCTTTGTCCAATTCCTTGCAGCTCCTTCCTCTATCGTCACTGTACCGTATATTTTTCTACCATTTGGCTCTATCTCTCTCAATATCTGTCTCTGTCTCTCTCTGCTAAGCTGCAAAATGGCTGCTTTACGGCCTCACACGGCTGCCAAACTTTTCTACATAGTGATTATGTCTATCATTGTGGCAAATATATCAATGTCCTTGTCGGCAACTGCTCATGTTATTCGGCCAGCAGGGCATTCAAGGAAGTTGGGCAGCTTGGTGGAAGAGCCGGAGGTGGTATTGACATACCACAATGGTCCGCTGCTCACGAATAAGCCAGGCTCCCTGAATGTCCATTTGATTTGGTATGGGAAATTCAGCCCTGCTCAGCGTTCCATTGTGGGGGACTTTCTGCAGTCTCTCTCTCTCGGAGCAGAAGCAAATAAGTCCTCTGTGTCTGCTTGGTGGAATACCACCCACAACTACAACACCAAGGCCAAGCTCCCCAGCTCCACCACCACCACCACCAGCAGTAATAGCATTGCAATGCTGGGAAAGCAGGTGGTGGAGAAAGGCTATTCCCTTGGCAAGTCACTCAAGAGAGCCGACATCGCGGCTCTGGTTAAAGCTGCCATCAACTCAGGAGCTGTGCCTCTACTGGACAATAATGATGTACTGTACTTGGTGCTCACATCCGAGGATGTTACCGTGGAGGAGTTCTGCATGAGTTCCTGCGGATTCCATGATAGTCTCAACCTAGTCTCCGACCAGAAATCAACTAAAAGCCGAATGATGGGAAAGGGGGAGAAGCATCAACAGCTTCTTCCATACGCATGGGTTGGGAACTCTGCAAGTCAGTGCCCTGGACAGTGCGCGTGGCCGTTTCATCAGCCAATCTACGGACCCCAGACTCCTCCTCTGGTGGCACCAAACGGCGACATGGGCATCGATGGGATGATCATCAATATCATGGGGCCGTTATGGCAGGGTCACATCAATCCCTTCAACACAGCTACTTCCGGTGGAGACGCCGCGCACTCTGGAGGCCGTCTCCGCGTGCCCGGGAATATATGGAAAAGGGCACATCTCGGGTTCCCCGGGGGAGCTCGGTGGATGAAACAACTGGGGCAAGCTATAATGCCCATGGACTCGATGGCCGCAAATTTTTGTTGCCCGCCATGTGGATCCCCGGCCACCAACTCTCCGTAAGACGCCACTGCCCCAACTGCATCGACGGATATCTACGCCACGCGTCCCACCCCACAAGATAACATAGCTACTCTTCAAAGCGGGGCGACCCCGCAAGATAACAAGAGCAACCATTCTTTATTCATTCTTAATAAAAACAAATTAATCCTTTGATTTTTTTACATCGATGTGCTTGGTCTTGTTGTGATAGGCTGGATTTGTAGCCAAATGAATAGCGCTCTGACTGTCACAAAACACATTCACTTTCTCCTGCATCCTTCTAATCTCATCAAGCAGACCTTTTAACCAGATTGCCTCTTTACAAGCATCTGAAGCAGCTATATACTCTGCTTCAATAGTGGACAAAGAAACTGTCTCTTGAAGCTTTGACATCCAACTGATTACTCCACCTGCAAGAGTAAAAACATAACCTGTAGTAGACCTCCTTTTGTCCAAATCACCTGCATAATCAGCATCCACATATCTGAAGACTGTACCTTCATGACCATCAAAGCTGATGCAATGGTCACTTGTGCCTCTCAAATACCGAAGCACCCATTTCACTGCTCGCCAATGTTCTTCCCCTGGATTTGCCATGAACCTGCTGACAACTCCAACTGCATGTGAAATGTCAAGTCTTGTAGATACCATCGCATACATTAAGTTGCCTACCGCATTTGCATATGGTACACGAGACATATACTTCTTTTCTTCATTAGTTCTAGGACTTAAATCCAAAGAAAGCTTAAAATGGGAAGCTAATGGAACATTAACATGTTTCACATTGTTCATACCGAACTTTTCAAGTACTTTCTCCACATACTTCTGTTGTGATAACCAAAGCTTACCATTCTTCCTGTCTCTGTGTATCTCCATGCCCAAGATATGTTTTGCCGCTCCAAGATCCTTCATTTCAAACGTCCTAGAGAGCTGAGCCTTTAACCTATTGATTTCTTCCATGCTTTTGCTTGCAATAAGCATATCATCAACATACAACACCAAGATAATGAATATGCCATTGAAAATTTTGAAGTATACACAATGATCATACTCACTTCTGATAAAATTCTGGCTCATCATGAAGGAATCAAACTTCTTGTACCATTGCCTGGGCGACTGCCTCAGGCCATACAATGATTTCTTGAGCTTGCAAACTAATCTTCTGCTGCGACCTTGTACAAAACCTTCTGGCTGATCCATATATATCTCTTCATCCAAATCACCATGAAGAAAGGTTGTTTTAACATCTAACTATTCTAACTCAAGGTCAAATAAAGCAGTTAGTGCTAACACAGTACAAATAGAAACAAGTTTAACTACTGGTGAAAAAATCTCATGAAACTCAATACCTTAACCCGAGAATACCCTTTTGCAACCAATCTCGCCTTATACATTTTGATACTTCCATCAACTTTCCTTTTCAACTTGAAGACCCAGTTGCAACCAACAACACTTCTCCCTTCAGGAAGTTCTACAAGATCCCAGGTATTGTTTTTGGCTAAGGAGTCCATTTCTTCTTCCATAGCCTCTTTCCATATCTTTCTATCTGCATCATCAACTGCTTCCTGATAACACTAAGGTTCCCTATCTTCAGTAATCAATGCAAACGATGAAGCAGAATCTTCATACCTTTTAGGTGTTTTTCTTTCCCTTGTAGACCTTTGTAGAGTGACTGGTTGCTGAATTGGTTTTGGAATTTCTCCATTTTCCTTTGCTTCTCCATCTTCTTCATCAAAAGTCTCTCCTTCCTTTCGATTTTCTGAAAAAGGTTTAGTCTCCAATTGAATCTACTGACTTGGCGACACCTGCTCCTGTTCAACCTTTTCAACATCTGATTTTAAAAGAGAAGATTCATCAAATGTTACATCTCTACTAATGACTATCTTCCTTGAAGAAGGATCCCACAACCTATATCCCTTCACTGAATAATCATATCCAACAAAGACACAACATTTTGATTTTGGATCTAATTTTGAACATTGATTTCTAGGAATAAGAGCATAGGCATCACAACCAAAAATCTACAAATGCGAATAATCACAAGACCGACCTGACCAAACTTCTTCAAGAATTTGACAGTTTATTGCAACTGAAGGTGATCTGTTAACTAAATAACAAGCAGTGGATACTGCTTCTACCCACAACTCATTTTGCAAGTTAGCATTACTGATCATGCTTCTGCCTCTTTCCATAAGACTCTGATTCATCCGTTCAGCAACACCATTTTGCTGAGGGTTATAAACAACAGTTTTATGTTTAACAATCCCTTCATCCTTACAAAATTGTTCAAACTCTAAAGATGTAAATTCACCTCCATTGTGAGTTCTTAAACATTTAATTGATTTGCTTGTTTTCTTTTCCACCATTGTTTTAAATTGTTTAAATACATTAAATACATCAGCTTTCTTTTTCAACATATAGACCCAAAATTTTCGGGAGAAATCCTTAATAAACGTTAAAAAATATGATGCACCTCAATAAGACACAGTAGGAGATGGTCCCCACAGATCAGAATGAATGTAGTCCAAAATCTGCTTACTATTATGATTTCCACTCTTGAACCTTGTTTACATTATTTACCAAACACGCAATATTTACAAAAATCCAACTTCAAGGATTTCAAATCAGGAAGCAGCTTGCGGTTCATCAGTACTTGAAGACTTTTCTCGCTCATGTGACCCAACCACTCATGCCATAGACGAGAACCCTCTTCTGCTTTCTCTGACACGATCATTGCTTCACTAACTTGAGTGCTTCCTTTGAGTCTGTACATATTTCCGACCTTTTCAGCCTTCATCACAACCAAGGCTCCTTTTGAGACTTTCAACACTCCATTCTGACCTGTAAATTTATAACCACTCAAATCCAAAACTCCCAGGGAAATCAAGTTTTTCTTTAGATCAGGTACATGCCTAAAATTAGATAATGTTTTAACTGTACCATCATACATTTTAATTTTTACATTACCAATCCCAACAGTCTCACAAGATGCATTATTTCCCATGAAAACAGAACTACCATCTACAGTTTCATATGAAGTAAACCAACTTCGGTGTGGACTCATATGATGAGAAGCACCAGAGTCTAATAGCCAATTATTAGCATCTTGAGAGACATTATAGACAGGGAGAGCTTCAGCAATTAAAACCTCATCAACCATACCTGAATCAACCTGATTTGCTTCCTTGTTATGGTTCTCCGACTCCTTCTGTTTCCAACAATCTTTCTTGAGGTGTCCGAGTTTATTGCAGTACTAGCACTTGGCTTTACACTTCTTGTTGCCCTTTGACTTCGATCTGGAAGAACCTCTTGTTTTCTCCCCCCTTTCCTTTGACCGACCCCTGGCTACCATCGCTTCAGGTGTATATGTCTCAATGCTAGATTTTCTTCTTACCTCTTCAGATAAGAGAGCACCCATGACAGATTCAAGTTTTAATGAATCGGTAGTGCTCAAACTGATTGAGGTCACGAAGTGATCCCAAGACTCGGGCAGGGAACAAAACAAGGTTATTGCCTTGTCTTCTTCCTCCATTTTTACTTCCATATCCGACAATTGGCAAATAAGCGTATTCAAAACATTTAAGTGTTCTGCAATTTTCATACCCTCCTTCATCCTAAGACTGTACAATTGTCTTTTTAAATAGATTCTGTTTGTCAAAGATTTTGTCATATAGAGTGTTTCCAATTTTTTCCACAACCCTGCAATTGTACTCTCTCCAACAATATTGAAGAGTACTTCATCTGCCAAACATAACCGAACGGTAATGAGAGCTCGGGCACCCAAGTCCTCCAAGTCCAAACTTGTCATGCTTCCGGATTTTTATTTACCCTATCTAATGCTTTATGCAACCCTTGTTGCACCAACAAATCCCTAACCTTCAGTTTCCACAGAGAAAAATTGTTTTTCCCGGTGAATTTATCCACCTCAGATTTTGTGTTTGTCATTTTTTCCATTTCTCCCTGCTAGGGTTTCAGATTTCCCTTCTTCTACAAATAAAAAAAAAAAAATTCTCCTCTTCTACTAGGGTTTTAAAGGTTTCAGATTTTCCTTCTTCTACTAGTTTTTGAAAGAAATAAAAATAAATACAATTTCTATTTCTTTTCCACCTTTTTCAACTAAATCAATTCTTGAAAAAATTGAACCCTTTTTAAAAAATAAACAATTTCTTCAACTATTACTTCATGGAAAACTCACAAAAACTTCAAACCCTATTCTATTTTCTACCAAAAAAAATCTCTCTTTAATCTTCCTAAAAAACTGTTTTTCTTTATCTGCTTTCTTTGAAGATTTCTTTGAAGAAATATTTGAATCAAATACCTTTTAGGCAGTCAGCCTCTCAGCCTCCACTTAAATTCGATGAGCAGCCAACGTATACAAAACTTGAGCAAATCCTTTGCAAACTCCTCGAATTCCAGATTTTCTTCTTGTTGTGGATGGCAACGTTCCTCCTTTCTCAAGACACGCAAACCCTCGACAGTATTCTTTCTCTAGACAATGCGGCAGGTGCAATGACTTAAGGCAGCAATGGATAGCTTCTTGTGGATTCAATGCAAAGGCTTCATCCCTCTCGACAGTCTTTTCAGCAGATGGTTCAACGGTAACTCCTCTTTCTGCTTGACGGCTGCGCTGCTTCCCCTTCTCATAGCGGGGACTGCTTCCTTCTTCACATAGAGGCCTCCCTCTCTTTTCTTGCAGCGGATGGTCTGGTATGGCAGATTCTTCCTCGAACTCGAGCAAACCATGGACTTGGGCACTGCGTCCTCCTCAAGTTCAATGCAGCAGATGACTCCTCTCTCACGGCTGATAACAATGCAAAAAATGAAAACCGAAAACCGGTGAGGGTTCTCTTTCCATGCAGCAGCTTCCCTCTCTCATGACGGCTCCAGGACTGCTTCCCTCAGGCTTTCTGCTCGACGGCTCCCAACAATTCAGTTCAACCTCTCTTTTCAGCCGCGGATGGAAAAACTCGAGTTCAGTTCTCGAGTGAAATTTAAACTTTGTTTTAATATGGCTCCACTTCAACCGCTTTTATCACTTATTCACGTGCCTCATTTTAGAATGGCTTCGATACCACTTGTTGTGGGGACAACATTAAACGAGAAATGAAATAGGAAAAATAACTAATTTACAAACTGAAGGTTAAACACACATGTGGTAAAACTGGAAAAATTGGAAACTCTTATTAATCAAATGATTCTTTGTGCTTTACAAGCCTCTCAGGCCATCTTATTTAACCTGGACTTATTTCATTATTCCAACCACATTTCGTTATTCAAACTACATTTTGTTATTCCAACTACATCAATAGGTAATAAGTAAATTGCCTAGAGTTACTTATTTACAATTGTTGTCATATTTTTAACAGATTTTCAATTTACAATAGATGTCAATAGTTTTCTTGTATCTAGTTTTTCAAATATTGGTATTTCCCATCTAATGGACCTAGCCCCAAATTTTGCTTCCACTGTTTTCTTGTATCTAGTTTGTCAAATCTTGGTATTTTCCATCTAAGGGACCTAGCCCCAAATTTTGCTTCCACACCTACATATGTAATATATATTCGTTCAATATTCACTTTGGCTCATAATCTTGAATCTTTGCTCTGATTTTTGGAGTTTGGTGGACACAAATAGCAGGGAAACACTCTATAGAGCATTATGCCCGCTAACTGGAGGGGAGTGAGTGATTTCTTCTACCCATATGACCCCAAGGAGACTATATATAACCATATTGATTGATAGAAGTATAATTGTTTGCAAATGTTCATCTCAAATAGTCTATGAAAAGGAGGGGTGGGCCTCACAATGAGATGAAAGACATAAGGGATTTAATCTGACAAAATAAAGCAATTGGGATGCGGGTAAGGGAGAGGCATGGCAAACTAGAGAATAAGAGCACTTAACCTAGGAACTCCTCATATGGATCATGCTCCAGCTCTTGTAATACACTCCTGGTGTAAGCGATTAAGAGGATATCCACCCAATTGTTTGGTTGGTGTTATTATCATTCTTTTATTTTTTTCTCATCAAATAAATTTATTTGTTTTTTATTCAATTTTAATAAAAATAAATTTGTAGGGAAAGAATTCGGATTTTCCACAGTGGTATGTGATATATGGGGATGTTTCAAATCTCAAAAAAGATCCATCATGAAGACAATGAGTGAGGAGAGAAGAGTCCACCGAAAGATGAATGAATAAATAATAAATGAATAAAAAACAAGAACCTAAAATTCCATCACGAGGAAAGTGAGTGAGAAAAGAAGAGTTCACCGAAAGATGAATGAATAAATAATAAATGAATAAAAAACAAAAACCTAAAAATTCGGCTAAACACTAAAAGCCTAAACTATAATAATTAAAATTAAAAATCCAATAAAATAAATGCAATAAACTAAAAGAGTTGTCTTTAGTGCAACTTTTTGGAGTTTCTGATGTTGGAATCTGGTGAAAATATTTGAGGTAAAATCTTGATTTATGTTATTTAAACTGGTTTTTTGACTATATATATGAATTCAGGACCGTGAAAAACCCCTAGGGCACTTCGATTGTGCAAGGTTACCCATCAAACTTCTGTTTTCAATGAATTCCTACCGGATTTTAGAGAAATTAGACCAGAAAATTCCACTGGAAAAACCTTCAAAATGTCGCACTAAAGACTACTCGTAAACTAAATAGTGAAATAAACTAAATAAAATAGATGCAATAAACTAAATAAGATTTGTTAAACAAGGTCGCATAGTTGGTGATCCCTGCCGCTTAGTTAACTTAAAGTAAAAATTAATAAAAATATAATGAGACATAGTCTTCAACTATTGTGTGCAAAATTGACACATTTTACAGAGGATCTGTTATGTAGTTGACTGCACCATTGAATTTATTGAGCATGAGTGGACATGGTAGATTTATTATTGTGGTATGAAATTGGCCCATCTTTCGAGAGAATCTATCGTGCTATGGGTTGTACCATAGATGTATTCATGATGTGGCTAGGTGATTAATTCTTGCCTAGAGTTATTTGATGCTTTTTGCATTAAATGTTTTTATTGCTTGGTGGATTTGTTGAAGTTGAATTGTTTTATAACAATGTAGATTATGATTGCTTGACATATAGTCAATAATAGAAAGAGATATAGCATCTAGCTTACAGTAAAACCATCATTACAAAATAACCTAAGAAGCCTCAAATAACATGTATAGGACATGTCACACTAAATCATCATAATAGCAGACAAGAATACCATGTATAGGACATGTCACACAAACAAGAGTACTGAGTTTGCATTATAGAATGTACAAAGTCTCTGTGGGATTCGTAAACTCAACAAAAATCAAATCCTAAACCCTACTAAAGAATAGAAGACAAGAATACTAAGTTTACATTATAGTATATCGACTCTCCATGAGATTTGTAAAGTCAACAAAACTAAAAATACTAAACCCTACTGAATTAGTCAGAGAGTGCTACCAAGCATAACTAGCCATATCATCCTCATAACATTAATATAAATGGAGTTGAAAGTTTTTGATATAGACCCAATTAAGTTAGTGCAGCTGTAGGTTTGTACATTTTGTGGAGAGAAACTTCAAGAAGAGACCCCTATGCACTGAACATACTATTGTCATGTTTATCATCGAGTGAAACACGCTCAAATATATTAAAATGTGTTTAGCCACACCAAGAGTCTAGAAGTCTTCATTAGATGTTTGAGCCCAACAACTCTTCATTCACTTGAATCACATTGAATTTTAAGAATATATTTGGTTTTGGTTTAAAGTTGTATTAATAAGAAGAACAAGAACAACAAAATATTTCTTTTTTTCTTAAATAATTTTGCACTTTCATAATTTCATAACTGTGAAATATAAACAACAATAAACGGTAAAAATAGAAAAAAATCTCAAATAATATAATATAATTTAAATTAAAAAAACAATTACAAATAAAATATTATATAAAATAAAATGAATTATAAGTGAAAAATAAAAATATTATAATTCTTTTTAACATATATATAAATGTCTACGTAAAAGGAATACTAGAAAAAATATCTATTTAAGAAAATATATATATTAAAAACAAGACATCTTTAAACTCATATGAATATTAACCAGAACAATAACATAAATTTGTCTTTTAATGAATAAACTGGAGTTGTAATCAAAATATGTTGTACTGTACGTATAAAACTCAGTTTTTCTATGATTTAAATATTATAAAAAACATATAAATAAAAGTAATTAAATGTAGTACAAAGTGGTTGTAGCTTTCTTTGAAAGTTTTTAAATCTTTAAAATTTTATATACAATACCGATAAGATTTTTAATCTAAGATATATAAGATCTATAAATATTTGACTAACATACAAATAACGTGTCCTATTAAATGTGTCATAATTAATCTATTATTTTAAATTAATTTATTTACATGTTATGATTTTCACATTAACATTTCAAAATGGATTATAAAATTATTTTTAAACTTAATTTTATAAATAATGAAAAAAAATTTAGATATAAAAATATTATAGGTTTCTTAAACTATTTAATGTTTGATTATTTAAATTAAATTAATTAAATAAATATATTTAAAAGAATTAACTAATCTATTTAATCATTAAAAAATATTAATTAATTTATTTAATTGTTAAAAAATTAAATTGCCATAATTTTTATATTGAATCATAATGATGATAAATTGAATATGATTTTTTAAAATTTTATTTTTATGCTTGAAAAATATTAAGATATATGTTTTAAGATTAATATATTTTATGAGTTAAAATGTCAAAGAAGTTAGTAATGTGAGGAATATTTCATCTTATAGTGTTTTGGGAATTGATCAAATCCAATTTTTATTATGAAATTTCTAAAAAAAAAAATTAACACTAATAAAAAAATATATGTATTTTTTAATTTCAAAAATTTAGATTAATTATTTCTTTATAATATATTATTTAATTATTTTTTTTTATTTTTTTATCACCCTACAATTTTTCTTTAAATTTTATATATAATAATAGTTTTAATATAATTTTTATTTTTCAAAATGATTATTTTTTTCCTTTATTTCTTAATTTTTTAATGTTTTAAATAAAATTGTACATCATTATACAATTCAAACTTAAACCTAAAATTATTTTAGTTGTTTTAAAAATTCTCATGTCTTCCATATTAGCATAAGCTTAAACCTAAAAATATTTAGTTGTTTTAAAAAATCTAATGTCTTCCATATTATTTAAGCTCTACTTAAGAATATCTATACTTTGAATAAGAAAAATACTTGTTTAAATGAATAAGACTGAGTAGAATAAGATACTAATCTTTCAAAGTTACCATAAAATTATTCTTAAACTCAAATTATATAATATTTTTAAAATAAATGAAAATATTTTAATAAGAAAATAATAAATTTTTAATATTTTAAATTTCAATTATTCAAATTAAATTTAATTAACAAAAAGTATATATATATTTTTTTAAATTATATCTGATTATTAAAAATAATAGTTTATTTATTCAATTGAAAATTAATATTAACAATAATTATATATATATATATATAATTATAATTATAATTTTAATATTAGAACATAATATTAACATTTCACTAATTATAAAATTAATTTTAAGTTTAAATAATAATTTTTAAGTTATTTAAATTTAATTTAATTATTAAATATATTTAAAAAAATAAATTTATTTATTTAATTATTGAAAAATTAACTAATGTATTTAATTATTAAAAAATTAACTCATATACTTAATCATGATTTTCATATTGTAATCACAATCTTAACATAATTATTTTTAAACATAAATTTTATATAATGTTTTTAAAAATAAGTGAAAATTTTGAAATTAAAAAGAGATTTTTCTCTCTAGGGACATAAAAAAATAAATTAATCTAGTGATAATTTTATATTTGATTATAAAATCATTTTTAAACTTATGTTTTATATAATATTTTTAAAATAAATAAAAAATTTAGATAAAAAATAATATTCTATTTTATATAATATTTTAAAAATAAATAAATAAATTTAGTTAAAAAATAATATTCTTTTTGTAAATTTTTAATTAATAAATTTCAAATATCTAAACTAAATTTAGTTAGCAAATAGATATTCTGAAATTAATGTTTTTAAAAATATATAAATAAATAAAATATTGATCAACTTCTAGTAAGTACAACATTTTGTTCAGTTTCCAGAGTAATGTCCACCTGTGAAAATTGATATCATTTTTGGTGAATGGCCTCCCATGAATAACCATCTCTCTAGATTACCCAAATGATACGCTCCAAATGTCCATTCCAGATTTGGTCATTAATATCACACATCATCTTTTCAAACTTACAGAGTAGTGCAATGTATAATGATTGCATAATAAGACTCCATCACTCATCACCAATACGAATGAAAATAAATAAATTAAATTAATAATAAAAAAATAAAAAATAAAATACTATCATGTTAACATTGTGAAATTTCGTTTAATTATTGTTCATCGGCCGACTAATTGAAATTTAACGCAAAATCGAATGTCTTACTCTGCCTGTGGCAGGGTAATAAGAATTACAGTAGCATCATCCCTCCTTTCGCTCACCTAAAGCATAGACTTCCCAATCAAAATAATGAAAAATAGTTTTAAAAATTAAGTTTAGCTCTTATTTGAGGGGAAATTAGGAGAACGGGTGCTTAGTTGGACAAACTCAGTCGTATAGTTGGACAACGGGTGCTTAGTTGGACAAACTCGGTCGTATAGTTCTAGATACTCACTTAAAATTGGTGAATAGAATTTATATTGAACTATGGAGAATAATTGATGCCAAAGTTTCCCTCAAAGCGCAGAAGAAAGGCTAAGTGGCTAAAGAAAGGCAATCTAAGAAGTTGTGGAATTATCTTGGGATTAATCAAAATACTAAGGCAATCTGAGAAGTTTTCAGGCTAAGAAGCAATTATCTTGGGATTAATCAAGATACTTTTCCCAGAGTAGACTGAAAAACTAAAAGAAACAATGGAGGGGTCCAAGTGGAATAGGCCAGTGGCCACCAATATCCACCTGGATCATTCCTCCCCTTTAGGAAGCAGTGGTCCCCATTGCATTGAGTTCCTCCATGAGATGAGGAAACTTTTGCTGAACTTGGTCCCTGGTGAGCCACTTGCCTTGGTGAAGGAGTTGGCCTGCTTTGAAAAATCAATATAGTTGGATCCTCTGCTGGCGGGTGTTCTTGATCTATGTGTCCATAATCTGATCAGTTGTGGCTTGTTCCATGTTGTCTGGGTTTAACTTTGTTGGTGTGCGTTGTTCTGCCATGTCGGATGTGTCCAGTAGAGGTGGAAAGTAGGGACAAAGGCGGTCCACATCGAACATTGGATGCAGACCAAGGATTTATCCCATTCATGTTTGGATTATCAATAAATATTTTTCCCCTCCATACATAACACTCTCCACCTCATCCCTTCACCTCCATTCCCTTCATGAAAAAGGAGTTTCCCCTTCATGTTTGGATTATCAATAAAAAATTTTTAAGATGAGACAACAATATTATTACTTTACTTGTGAAAAATATACGAAAATGGTTATTCCTACAAGCATGCCAACACGGAAACGAAACCAATGGAATACCAACAATGGATTTTCCCATACAAATTATTTGAATTTGAATTTGCGACAAACAACATTAATTGTGTTCTTTTATATGTAATTAGATGGTGTTATAGCCTTTAATGACAATAATGCTTAGATAGAAGTAGGACATAACAACACATCATGATCCACTTGATTACTAGTTTGTCTTGTTTTACTCATAGGAGTGTGCCATCTCCTGTCTCCTGTACCATCTCTTGCATTGAGATCATGTTACTAGGTAATTTGTTGAGGTATTGCTCCATTTCCTCTCCATACATAAAACTCTCCACCTCATCCTTTCAACTCCATTCCCTTCGTGACAAAGGAGTTTCCCATCCCTTCATCTCAAGTTTCCTTCGTGCAAAAAAGAGTTTCCCCTTCATGCTTGGGTTCTCAATAATCATTTTTTTTTAAATTATACAATAATATTATTACTTGTGAAAAATATACGACAATGGTTATTCCTACAAGTATGCCACCACGGAAACGAAACAATAATGGTTTTTTCCATACAAACTATTTGAACTCAATAAAAAATAGAAATATAACTCAGTTCTTATTTGTCTAGCATTATACTATTAAACGAATTGGTATCCATATCCCTATTACTAGCATTATATATAACCACGGAAACGAAACAATAATGGATTTTTCCATGCAAACTATTTGAACTCAATAAAAAATAGAAATATAACTCAGTCTTTATTTGTCTAGTATTATACTATCAAACAAATTGGTATCCATATCTAATTTTGTATCTCTATTGCTAGCATTATATATAACCATGGAAACCAAACAATAATGTATTTTTCCATACAAACTATTTGAACTCAATAAAAAATAGAAATATAACTCAGTCCTTATTTGTCTAGCATTATACTATCAAACAAATATGCTATCAAACAAATTGGTATCCATATCTAATTTTGTGTCCCTATTGCTAGCGTGTGTGTATATATATATATATATATATATATTTTTTTTTTTTTTTTCTTATCCATATCTAATTTTGTATCCTTATTACTAGCATTAAATATAGGGTGTTAGGGTAAGCATTTGATTGTTAGGGTAACCATTCTCTTAATCAAATCTTAAAAAATCCAAACATTCCAATTTATTTTCCATGATGAAGACTTTATCAGTGAATTGCTTCGTTTGCCTTTGCACTTCATCAATGCAAAGTAAGCATTCCAATTTATTTTCCATGATGGAGACTTTATTAGTGAGCTTCTTCATTTGTCTTTGCACCTCATCAATGCAAAGTAAGATTTTTTTGTTGAGTTTCAAATCATTCCATCATAACTTTATCCATGATGATATGATTTTCAATTTCCAGTAGATGAATACCCATGATGATTTTCAATTTAAGTAGATGTCAATATTCAGTAGATGTCAATAATTTTCTTGCATATAGTGTTAATAGTCAGTAGATGTCAATAGTAGTTTCCTTGTATCTAGTTTGTCAAATCTTGGTATTTCCCATCTAAGGGACCTAGCCCCAAAATTTGCTTCCACATCTACATATGTAATAGATCTTCTTACAATCTTCACTTTTGCCTCATAATCATGGATCTATGCCCTAATTTTTGGAGTTTCGTGGACACAAATAGCAGCGAAACACTCTATAGAGCATTGTGCCCACTAACTAGAGGGGAGTGAGTGATTTCTTCTACCCATGTGACCCCAAGGCGACTATATCTAACCATATTTATTGATAGAAATAGAATTGTTTGCATATGTTCATCTCAGATAGTCTATGAAAAGGAGGGGTGGGCCTCACAACGAGATGAAAAACATAAGGGATTTAATCTGAAAAAATAAAGCAATTGGGATGAGGGTAAGGGAGAGGCATGGTAAGCGAGAGAAGAGGAGCACTTAACCTAGGAAATCCTCATGTCGATCATGTTAACAGCTCTTGTAAGACGCTCCTGGTGTAAGTTATTCAGAGATATCCACCTAATTGTTTGATTGGTGTCATTATCATTCTTTTATTTTTTCTCATCAAATAAATTTATCTTTCTTTATTCAATCTTTAATAAAAAATTTTTTATAGAGAACGAGTTCGAATTTACGACAGTGGTATGTGAAGTGAAATATGACTATATTTCGAAATCTCAAAAAACATCCATCATGTAGACAGTGAGTGAGGAAAGAAGATTCCACCAAAAGATGAATGAATAAATAATAAATGAATAAAAAACAAAAACCTAAAATGTCAGCTAAACACTAAAAACCTAAACTATAATAATTAAAATTAAAAATCCAATAAAATAAATTCAATAAACTAAATAAGAATTGTTAAATAAGAATTACAGTAACATCATCCCTTCTTTCAATCACCTAAAGCATAGAGTTCCCAATCAAAGTAATGAAAAATAATTTTGAAAATTAAGTTTAACTCTTATTCTTGGAGAAATTAGGAGAATGCGCGCTTAGTTGGACAAAAATAATTTTTAAAATTAAGTTTAGCTCTTATTCACAGGGAAATTATGAGAACGTGCACTTAGTTAGACAAAATCGGTCGTATAGTTCTAGATACTCACTTAAAATTGGTGAATAGAATTTATATTGAACTATAGAGAATAATTGATGCCAAAGTTGGGCTCAAAGCGCAGAAGAAAGGTCAAGTGGCTAAGGAAAGGAAATCTAAGAAGTTGGCAGACTAAGAAGCAATTACCCTGATATTAATCAGAATACTATTCCTAACTAAATATACTTGGACTTGTTATCCAGCGAAGTTATCGCCTCAGGAATTGGTATTTCGGCAGGGGATAGTAAAAGATCAAAGAATGTTGGAATAGAACCCTTGTATTCGATAGGAAAATCTAAGAAGCACAGTGAAGTAGAACCTGAGAGGAGCAGTGGAAAAGATAATGAAATTAAATCTTTAAGCAACTGCAAAGGAATAAAACATAAACAAGGGGGTTGTTGGGAAAGTCACTACCATAAAGTATGGGAAAGTACCATGGTCAATTTAAAAAAGTTTCATTTTCAATTTTATTGTTTAGTTGCTTTTGTTTCATTTGTGATTGGTGATCAATGTTATGATTGTATATGATTGTTAAGTTTGAGATTCAATTGATACAGTTAATAAACAATCGTCAATATGGAAACTAATTTGATTTAGTAGACATATTACTAGGGACATTAGTGAAGCTTGTAGTTACATTAAAAATAATCATAATAATAAAAAATTATTAACAAAGAATTAGATCTAGTACACAATGTTTACAATTATTAACATGTGTGTTAAAGATGAAGTGCAAGTTTGAAATGTTTGGAAGAATTAAAGTAACTTAAATAATGTTTACAGTTATTAACACATATGTGTGTTAAAGATGAAGTGCAAGTTTGAAATGCCTGGAATAATTAAAGGTAAATTAAATAATGTAAAAATATCTCAGCTTCTGTAAGTCAAATATAGAGGGAGGAGGGAATAAATGGAAAAAGCACTGATATTTCTCCATGAAACTAGGCTTCTGTTGGGTTTAGCTTGTGTAGTTTAATCGCATAGAGTCTAATCCATCCATGTTATTAAGAGAATGGAGGGAAGGTTTTTGGTACTCAATGGGTTGAGTTAATGGCTAAGAAATGTGTTTCTCTTTGAATGAAGTGACTTCGGCATCAGGACATCTAACGAGGGCCGGAGCAGAATATGATTTTTTATTTCATTTTTCAAGCCAATATGAGTATTAGCTATGCAGAGAAATGAAATTAAATGGATAATTAATTCTCATATTTACTGTTGAATATTTTTAAATTATATGTCACGAAAACTATTTAAATGAGTTTGACGAAAAATGAGAAACAAATTTTAATGTAGATTTTTTAAGATATACATGGGTTTTTCAATATTTTGTTTTGTGGAATTTATGTTATTTATTTGAATTTATGTAGAAACGCAACATAATACACATATAACCATAAATATAAAGATGTAGCGGAAATAACACTTCATTTCATTAAAATCAAAGAACTGAAATTTGTTTACAAACAAAATGGAAACAAACTAGCTAGGGCACTGGTAACTTATCTATGAGAAGAGATGTGGCAGCTACAAGCCTCTGAAATATATGTTACAATGAGGCTCGAAGGCCTATATATTATTGAGAAACAATGGAAAACCCTAAAAATCCAATAAGCTAACCCTAGGAAATGAAACACCAGACTATGCACCCTATCGGGATAAATTGGTACATCAATTTCTTGAGGTTGCAACTTTGGCATACTATCTCTGTTTGACGCACATGATACATCGTTAGAAATATCTATCTGAGGTCTACAAATAATGGCAGCGAATATTAATTCTAGAAGACTCATATTCGCCGGAGGTTTCATGCCCAAAAAAATTTCATTTAGAGCCACAAAACGGCTCCAGAAGTCTAGGACCCGAAAAACTGCCAAAAATAGTAAATTTTCCTACAATTAAGGAAACTGAAAAACTAAAAGAAACAATGGTGGGGTCCAAGTGGAATAGGCGGGTGGCCACCAATATCCACCTAGATCATTACTCCCCCTTTAATAAGCAATGGTCCCCATTGCATTGAGTTCCTCCATGAGATGAGGAAACTTTTGTTGAACTTGGTCCTTAGTGAGCCATTTTCCTTGGTGAAGGAGTTGGCCTGCTTTGAAAAATCAATATAGTTGGATCCTCTATTGTTTGGTGTTCTTGATCTGTGTGTCCATAATCTGATCAGTTGTGGCTTGTTCCATGTAGTTTGGGTTTAACTTTGTTGGTGTGTGTTGTTCTATCATGTCAGATGTGACCAATAGAGGTGGAAAGTAGGGACGAAGGCAGTCCACATTGAACATTCGGTGCATACCAAGGAGTTATCCCCTTCATGTTTGGATTATTAATAAATTTTTTCCCCTCCATACATAACACTTTCCACCTCATCCCTTCACCTCCATTACCTTCGTGAAAAAGGAGTTTCCCCTTCATGCTTGGATTTTTAATAAAAAAAAATTAAGATGAGACAACAATATTATTACTTTACTTGTGAAAAATATACGAAAATGGTTATTCCTAAAAGAGTGCCAACACAGAAATGAAATCAATGGAATACAAATAATGGATTTGTCCATACAAATTATTTGAATTTGAATACAAAAAAAAATGATTACTCAGTCCTTATTTTTCTAGCATTCTACTATCAAAAAAATTGGTATCCATATCTAATTGTGTATCCCTGTTGCTAGAATTATATATCTGGTGTTAGGGTAAGCATCCTCTTCATCAAAGGTTAAAAAATCTAAACATTCCAATTTATTTTCCATGATGGAGACTTTATCAGTGAGATTCTTCCTTTGCCTTTACACTTCTTCAATGCAAAGTAAGATTCCTTATTCAGTTTCAAATCATTCCACCAAAACTTTACCCATCATGATTTTCAATTTCGAGTAGTGAGCTTCTTCCTTTGCCTTTACACTTCATCGATGAAAAGTAAGATTCCTTGTTCAGTTTCAAATGATTCCACCAAAAATTTACCCATGATGATTTTCAATTTCAAGTCTATTTCAATGATTTTCTTGTATCCAGTTTGTCAAGTCTTGGTATTCCCCATCTAAGGGACCTAGCCCCAAAATTTTGCTTCCACATCTACATATGTAATATGTAAGATTCCAAACAATAAAAATTTTGATAGATCTAAAACATATTAGTGTTCTCATTTAATACAGTCTTTCATCAAGAACCAGAACACAAGAAATGCATCCATTTTATTTATATTATTATTCATTGAAAGTAAAATACATGCCCAGACCATAAAAATCCTACAAATGGCATGCACAACTGCTTAACAATGACAAATATAAGAAACTGAAGCCCACTTGTGAATCCTGGATGGATCCACCACATAAAAATCACCGCGGGGTTTTCATCCTAGGATCAATAATAGCACTGGCCAGGCTAGATTCTCAACCCAAACACAATAAGATAGATAATGTAGAATGATCTAAATGCCTAGCTTCTCTCATCTTTTATAGGCTTGATGGGTCAATACCAACAAGAAATACCATGGGTCAATACCATGGGTCAAAACCATGGGGAAATACCACAGTAAGTACCATGGATCGATTCTATCCACTTTGACTGGATCAATAAAGGGAATATTACAAATCCTCCCGCCCAAAGATTTCCTGTCCTCAAGCGATCCACTTCTATCCACAACAAAAGCATTTGTACATTGATACCAGGATCCCATACAATCCGATATGCCCTCCATGTTGAATGGTCCTTAATGGATCCTTCAATACCTGGATCCCAAACAATCCTCCGACCAATCCTCCCCTCAATAGATTTACCTGGATCCCAAACAGTCCTTTCTCCAATGGATTCTCCCGGATCCCAATACCACCTAAATCCTGGGACCTGTGGGTTATGGTACCATTTCAGCCCTCCATCACTGCCCGCACCAAAGGGCCCAAGCTGCAATATACCCTCGGCTGTGAGTATCCTCCAAAGAATCAACCTATCGATAGAATACCAACTCATAATCTCTCACCAATCCATACTTGGGGAGGGATGAATATCTGCAAATCTACTATGTCGATGTTGTTCGATGCTCAATTCATGCTTCTCTACTTGGTTACCCAACATGATGCAGTTGGATAACTCTTCCCTTCTCTTCCCAATGTATAAAGGTGGGTTGTTGGTAGTGTTGCAAGACTTATCTATGTACTCTTGTAGAGGGCTGCTCTGGAACTCCCAATCGTACTCCTCTTGCTGCCTTATGAGGGATTTGAGTCGTTCTTCAACACTAGACAACTTGGTCTTTGATTCGGCACATACCCCTATGAGTTCCTCAATTTTTCTATTCTTCTGTAAGGCAGTGTCTCGGACTGTCTAGACTTTCTGCTTCAACAACATAAGATCTGTCTTGAAATTCTTGATCCTTTCTCGAAAGTCTTCTACTGGAAATTCTAGTGCCCTGCAGAATGTCTCTGTATTTGACTGCACTGGATGCCCCACGACCACATATTCAACTTGAGCCTTTGACCAACTCTCTAGGAATGGTCCATTTTTCACATTATTTTTGTCATGTTGCTCCTCGTGATCATGCTCATCATGCTGGTTCACTATGGCTGGATCCTCACTCAAATCTCCCAGGTCTCCTTCATCTGTGGAGACAATATGCTCATCCCTTTCAACTATCGAACATAGATGCATTGGTGGAATTTTATGTATACTTGATTGTTCATATTCTTTATGGATATTCACCTGGGAATCTACGAACTCCATTGTATAGGAGTCTACCTCATCGATTTCATTAGGTAGAATTCCCTCATGAACTTCCAAATGCTTGTCATCTTGCAAGCCTCCATGAATAATGTCATGATGTTGCTCACCATCCTGAAGATCAATAGACCCATCTACAAAATATTTCCCATGATTTGAAGTAATCTCCTCTTGTTCTATCTTTTTTTCCTTCTTCTTATCACCTAGACAGGAATGGTTAAGGGCCCAAGGTCCCTTGCCGATAAAGCATAGTCCTTTCCTCCTTATTTCATTCTTACTGTTGATTTTGTTCTTGCTTTGATTATCATTTTGGTCTATGGAGATATGGATTCTTAAATGACCATATAACCTCACTAGTACATCAAGGATTTTTTGGTTGTTTTTCAAAATTTCTTCAAGACAGTCCATCTTCTCCCATACCCAAATAGGAATATATTAATTTTTCATAGGAAGATTTTGTTAATGATGCATTCAAATATTTTCACAAATTTAACCCACAGAGTTATAAATAATTTTCCCTTCACTTATGTCTCCCAATAATTTACAAAAAAAATAAAAATCCAACTAGGGTGATAAATATCACCGAAGTGAGAAATGCTGGCTAGGGTGAAAAATAAATTTCACCGAAGTTCCTTGCATAAAAATCTCAGGCTGGCAGGATGCACAACTATGATACCATTGTAAGATTCCAAACAATAAAAATTTTGATAGATCTAAAACATATTAGTGTTCTCATTTAATACAGTCTTTCATCAAGAACCAAAACATAAGAAATGCAGCCATTTTATTTATATTATTATTCACTGAAAGTAAAGACATGCCTAGACCATAAAAATCCTACACATGGCATGCACAACTGCTTGACAATGACAAATATAAGAAACTGAAGCCCACTTGTGAATCCTGAATGGATCCACCACATAAAACTCACCGTGGGGTTTTCATCCCGGGATCAATAATAACTCTAGCCAGGCCAGATTCTCAACCCAAACACAATAAGATAGATAATCCAGAATGATCTAAATGCCTAGCTTCTCTCCCCTTTTATAGGCTTGATGGGTCAATACCAACAAGAAATACCATGGGTCAATACCATGGGTCAAAACCATGGGAAAATACCACAGTAAGTACCATGGATCGATTCTATCCACTTTGACTGGATCAAGAAAGGGAATATTTCTTGTATTGACCCATGGTATTTCTTGTTGGTATTGACCCATCAAGCCTATAAAAGGGGAGAGAAGCTAGGCATTTAGATCATTCTGGATTATCTATCTTATTGTGTTTGGGTTGAGAATCTGGCCTGGCCAGTGCTATTATTGATTCTGGGACGAAAACCCCGCGATGATTTTTATGTGGTGGATCCATCCAGGATTCACAAGTGGGCTTCAGTTTCTTATATTTTTCATTGTCAAGCAGCTGTGCATGCCATTGGTAGGATTTTTATGGTCTGGGCATGTATTTTACTTTCAGTGAATAATAATATAAATAAAATGGCTGCATTTCTTGTGTTCTGGTTCTTGATGAAAGACTGTATTAAATGAGAACACAAAGATGTTTTAGATCTATCCAAATTTTTTATTGTTTGGAATCTTACATAATAGATCTTCGATCAATCTTCACTTATGGCTCATGATCTTGGATCTTTGCTCTGATTTTTGGAGTTTGGTGGACATAAAATGCAATGAAACAGTCTATAGAGCATTGTTCCCACTAGCCTGAGGGGAGGGAGTGATTTCTTCTACCCATGTGACTTCCAATGCGACTATATCTAACCATATTGCTTAATATAAATAGAATTGTTTCCAAATTTGCATCTTATATAGTCTCTGAAAAGGAGGGGTGGGCCTCATAGTGAGATGAAATACATAAGGGATTTAATTTGACCAAAAGAAATCAATTGGGATGAGGTTAAGGGAGAGGCATGGAAAACTAGAGAAGAGGAGAACTTAACCTAGGAACTCCTCATGTGGGATCCTACTACCAGCTCTTGTAAGATGCTCCTAGTGTAAGTGATTTAGAGGATATCCACCCAACTGTTTGGTTGGTGTCATTATCATTCTTTTATTCTTTCTCATCAAATCGACTTATCTTTCTTTATTAAATCTTTAATAACAACAAATTTGTAGAGAAAGAGTTTGGATTTCCCACGGTGGTATGTGAAATATGGGGATGTTTCGAATCTCAAAGAGGATCCATCATGAGGACAATGAGTGAGGAAAGAAGAGTCCACCGAAGGATGAATAAATAAATAATAAATGAATTTAAAAAAAAACCTAAAATGTCTGCTAGAAATTAAACACACTAAAAGCCTAAACTATAATAATTAAAATTGAAAATACAATAAAATAGATGCAATAAACTAAATAAAATAGATGCAATCAACTAAATAAGAATTGTTAAATAAGAATTACAGTAGCATCATCCCTCCTTTTGCTCACCTAAAGCATAGAATTCACAATCAAAATAATGAAAATTAATTTTTAAAATTAAGTTTAGCTCTTATTCATGGGGAATTTAGGTGAATATGCACTTCTTTGGACAAATTGAGTCATATAGTTCTAGATACTCACTGAAAATTGGAGAATTTAACCAGAATGCTATTGCTAACGAAATATCATTAGACCTGTTATCCAACAAAGTTATCGACTCAAGAATTGGCATTTCGGCAGGGGATAGTAAAACATCAGAGAACATTGGAATATAAGCCATGAATTCGATAGGAAAATATGAGAAGGGAAGGGGATAGTGAAATATCAAAGAACGTTGGAATAGAACCCCTGAATTCGATAGGAAAATCTGATAAGCGCAATGAAGTAGAATCTGAGAGAAGCAGTGGAAAAGATAATGAGATTAAATCTTTAAGCAACTGCAAGGGAATAAAAGATAAAAAAGGGGGTTGTTGGGCAGCCAGTCACTACCATAAAGTATTGGAAAGTACCATGGTCAATTTAAAAAACTTTCATATGGGAAAGTACCATGGTCAATTTTAACCATGGTAGAAATTTAACTCAGTTCTTATTTGTCTAGCATTATACTATTAAACGAATTGGTATCCATATATAATTTTGTATCCTTATTGCTAGCATTATATATAACCATGAAAACGAAACAATAATGAAATTTTCCATACAAACTATTTGAGCTCAATAAAAAATAGAAATATAACTCAGTCCTTATTTGTCTAGCATTATACTATCAAACAAATTGGTATCCATATCCAATTTTGTATCCCTATTGCTAGCATTATATATATATATATATATATATATATATAGTTATTTGCCTTATCCATATCTAATTTTGTATCCATGTGGCTAGCATTATATATAGGGTGTTAGGGTAAGCATTCTCTTAATCAAATGTTAAAAAATCCAAACATTCCAATTTATTTTCCATGATGGAGACTTTACCAGTGAGATTCTTCATTTGCCTTTGCACTTCATCAATGTAAAGTAAGAGGTTAAAAAATCCAAACATTCCAATTTATTTTCCATGATGAAGACTTTATCAGTGAGTTGCTTAGTTTGCCTTTGCACTTCATTAATGCAAAGTAAGCATTCCAATTTATTCTCCATGGAAACTTTATCAGTGAGCTTCTTCGTTTGTCTTTGCAGTTCATCAATGCAAAGTAAAAAAAAATTGTTGAGTTTCAAATCATGCCATCAAAACTTTATCCATGATGATATTCAATTTCTAGTAGATGACTACCCATGATGATTTTCAATTTTAGTAGATGTCAATATTCAGTAGATGTAAATAATTTGCTTGCATCTAGTGTCAATAGTCAGTAGATGTCAATAGTAGTTTGCTTGTATCTAGTTTTTCAAATCTTGGTATTTCCCATCTAAGGGACCTAGCCCCAAATTTTTCTTCCACATCTACATATGTAATAGATCTTCTTTCAATCTTCAATTCTGGCTCATAATCATGGATCTTTGCACTAATTTTTGGAGTTTGGTGGACACAAATAGCAGCGAAACATTCTATAGAGCATTGTTCCCACTAACTAGAGGGGAGTGCGTGATTTCTTCTACCCATGTGACCCCAAGGAAACTATATCTAACCATATTGATTGATAGAAATATAATTTTTTGCAAATACTCATCTCAAATATGAAAAGGAGGGGTGGGCCTCACAACTAGATGAAAGACATAAGGGATTTAATCTAAAAAAATAAAGCAATTGGGATGAGGGTAAGGGAGAGGCATGGCAAACGAGAGAAGAGGAGCACTTAACCTAGGAACTCCTCATGTGGATCATGCTACCATCTCTTGTAAGACGCTCCTGGTGTAAGCGATTCAGAGATATCCACCTAACTGTTTGGTTGGTGTCATTATCATTCTTTTATTTTTTCTCATCAAATAAATTTATCTTTCTTTATTCAATCTTTAATAAAAACAAATTTGTGGGGAAAGAGTTCGTATTTACCACAATGGTATGATAATCCCCTTCATGTTTGGATTATCAATAAATTTTTTACCCCTCCATACATAACACTCTCCACCTCATCCCTTCACCTCCATTCCCTTCGTGAAAATGGAGTTTCCCCTTCATGTTTGGATTATCAATAATTTATTTTAAAGATGAGACAACAATATTATTACTTTACTTGTGAAAAATATACGAAAATGGTTCCTACAAGCATGCCAACACGGAAAGAAACTAATGGAATGCTTTCCATACAAATTATTTGAATTTGAATACAAAAATAAAACGATTACTCAGTCCTTATTTTTCTAGCATTTTACTATCAAAAAAATTGGTATCCATGTCTAATTGTGTATCCTTGTTGCTAAAATTATATATCTGGTGTTAGGGTAAGCATCCTCTTCATCAAAGGTTAAAAAATCTAAGCATTCTATTTTATTTTCCATGATGGAGACTTTATCAACGAGATTCTTCCTTTGCCTTCACACTTCATCATTGCAAAGTAAGATTCCTTATTCAGTTTCAAATCATTCCACCAAAACTTTACCCATGATGATTTTCAATTTCGAGTAGTGAGCTTCTTCCTTTGCCTTTACACTTCATCAATGCAAAGTAATATTCCTTGTTCAGTTTCAAATGATTCCACCAAAAATTAACCCATGATGATTTTTAATTTTGAGTCGATTTCAATGGTTTTCTTGTATCCAGTTTGTCAAGTCTTGGTATTCCCCATCTAAGGGACCTAGCCCCCAATTTTTTCTTCCACCTCTACATATGTAATAGATCTTTGATCAATCTTCACTTATGGCTCATAATATTGGATCTCTGCTCTGATTTTTGGAGTTTGGTGGATATAAAAAGTAGTGAAACACTCTACAGAGGATTTTTCCCACTAGCCCGAGGGCAGGGAGTGATTTCTTCTACCCTTGTGACTGCCAATGCGACTATATCTAACCATATTGGTTGATATAAATAGAATTGTTTGCAAATTTGCATCTTAGATATTCTTTGAAAAGGAGGGGTGGGCCTCACAGTGAGATGAAATACATAAGGGATTTAATATGAAAAAATAAGGCAATTAGGATGAGGGTAAGGGAGAGGCATGTAAAACTAGAGAAGATGAGCACTTAACCTAACCTAGGAACTCCTCATGTGGGATCCTACTACCAACTCTTGTAAGATGTTCTTGGTGTAAGCGAATTAGAGGATATCCACCCAACTGTTTGGTTGGTTTCATTATCATTCTTTTATTCTTTCTCATCAAATCGACTTATCTTTCTTTATTAAATCTTTAATAAAAAAAAATTGTAGAGAAAGAGTTTGGGTTTCCCATGTTGGTATGTGAAATATGGGGATGTTTCGAATCTCAAAGAGGATCTATCACGAGGACAATGAGTGAGGAAAGAAGAGTCCACCGAAGGATGAATAAATAAATAATAAATGAATAAAAAGCAAAAACCTAAAAAGTCGGCTAAAACTTAAACACACTAAAAACCTAAACTATAATAATTAAAATTAAAAATCCAATAAAATAGATGCAATCAACTAAATAAGAATTGTTAAATAAGAATTACAGTAGCATCATCCCTCCTTTCACTCACCTAAAGCATAGAATTCACAATCAAAATAAAGAAAATTAATTTTTAAAATTAAGTTTAGCTCTTATTCATGGGGAATTTAGGAGGATGTGTGCTTCTTTGGACAGATTGAGTCGTATAGTTCTAGATACTCACTTAAAATTGGAGAATAACATTTATATTGAACTATGAAGAATAATTGATGCCAAAGTTGTGCTCAAAGCGCAGAACAAAGGTCAAGTGGCTAAAGAAAGGGAATCTAAGAAGTTGTCTAGGCTAAGAAGCAATTATCGTAGGATTAATCATAATATTATTCCTAACGAAATATCCTTGAACCTGTTATCCAACGAAGTTATCGACTTAGGAATTGGTATTTCGGCAGGGGATAGTAAAAGATCAGAGAACGTTGGAATAAAACCCTTGAATTCGATAGGAAAATTTGAGAAGGGAAGGGGATAGTAAAATATCAAAGAACATTGGAATAGAACCCCTAAATTCGATAGGAAAATCTGGGAAGCACAATGAAGTAGAATCTGAGAGAAGCAATGGAAAAGATAATGGGATTAAATCTTTAAGCAACTGCAAAGGAATAAAACTTAAACAAGGGGGTTGTTGGGAAGCAAGTCACTACCATAAAGTATGGGAAAGTACCATGGTCAATTTTAAAAAGTTTTCAATTTTAATGTTGAGATTCTTTTGTTTCGTTTCTGGTTGGTGATTAGTGATCAATGTTATGATTTTAAGTGATTGTTAAGTTTGAGATTCAATTGATACAATTAATAAATGATTCTCAATATGGAAACTAAATTGATTTAGTAGACATATTAATATAGACATTAGGGACATTAGTGAAGCTTGTAGTTACATTAAAAATAATCGTAATAATAAAAAGTTATTAACAAAGAATTAGATTTTGCACACAATGTTTACAGTTATTAAAACATGTGTTAAAGATGAAGTGCAAGTTTGAAATATCTGGAAGAATTAAAGTAACTTAAATAATGTTTATAGTTATTAACACATATGTGTGTTAAAGATAAAGTGAAAGTTTGAAATTTCTAGAAGAATTAAAGGTAAATTAAATAATGTAAGAATATCTCAACTCCATAAGTCAAATAGAGAGGGAGGAGGGAATAATTGGGAAAAGGAATCTATGTTTATCTCTCCATGAAACTAGGTTTCTGTTGGGTTTAGCTAGTATATTTTAATCACATAGATTTTTATCCATCCATCTCATTCAGCGAACGGAAGGAATACTTTCGGTACGAGCAATGAGTTGAGTTAATGGCTAGGAAATGTGTTTCTCTTTGAATGAAGTGACTTTGGTAACAGGATATCGAACGAGGGCAGGGAGCAGAATACAGTTTTTTATTTCATCGTTCAAGCCAACATGAGTATTAGCTACAAAGATAAACTAAAATATATTTTACTAATGAAATAGATAATTAATTCTCATATTTACCGTTGAATATTTTTAAATTATATGTCGAGAAAATTGTTTAAACTAGAAATTTCACTAGATGTTGCAAAGGAAACGTCGTAAGTAAGTCGATAGCATAATATGGAACTTGCATTAAGAATAAAATTGTGTTTTGCATTCAAGACATGGTTTTACTCATCATTAATAAAATATGTATTAGAAACAATAACACCTTAATCATATTTTGTTGGTTGTTTTCTTGCAAATGTGAAACTTCTTATGATGTTTCAATGTAACAACTTGTTAAATGGAATACTTATCATAAATTGAATCCTTGGTAGAGGAATGGCGCGAGTGAGATCTAGGGCTTTTGCAAGTGCATAGGATGGCTCTGTAAATGTGGGGAAAAGGAAAACTAGCACTGGAGAATTTGGAGAAAAGGCCAACATTGCAGGTCTAAAAACATCAGGTAACTTATTATTTTTCAGTTATTCGTTATAATGCCCTCATATATAGATTCAATGGGTTTTTTCCCAAATCAAATTCTTTGGATTAGTGGATCTACACCTCGTGGTAAAAAAATTGTGATATTTACCTATGTTCTAAAGGATTTTTCATTGTAAAATTTGAATGAAAGGAAGATCTAGAAAAAGCAATGCAGGAAGTCCCCTGGTTTTGGGGACATGTTGGGATCTATATCACCCATTGGTTCCCTGAATTTAACCTTATAATGATTGCGGTGTCAGCAACGCCAGTCTACATGAGGCTACCAAACCTCCCACAACCATTTTGGCATCATCAATTCCTAGAAGATATAGGGAAGAATTTGGGGACTTACAAAAAAATAGACAATGATTGGATAAAACAAGGTTTTTTTACCCTTTCTCAGATTTGTATAGAGATAGATTTGAGCAAAGGCTTACCAGGCAACATACTGCTGAAAAATAGAAAATATGAATGGAACCAAAGTTTGGATTATGAAAATACAACATTTATATGTTTCACTTGTTTTCAAATAGGTCACCTATAGTTTTAATGTCCATAGGCCAAAGAACACCTGAAGAATATGTTTTTCTAGTTCTTCATTCTATTATACCCTCATTTATCGATTCGATGGGTTTTGGTCCAAATAATATGATTTAAATTAGTATATCTACACCTCGTGGTCAAAAAATTGTGAGATTTACCTTTCTTGTAAAGGTTTTTTCATTGTACATTTTGCATGAAAGGAAGATCTGGAAAAAGTAATGCAGCAAGGCCGCTAGTTTTGGGGACGTGTTGGACTCTATATGACCCATTTGTTCCCTAAAATTGACCATGTAATGATGGTGGTGTCAACAACGACAATGTGGGTGAGGATACCAAACCTCCCACAACCATTTTGGCATCATCAAGTCTTGGAAGATCTAGGTAATACTTTGTGGAATTACAAAAAAACAGATAATGATCGAATATAACAATATTTTTTTACCCTTGCTTGGATTTGTATAGAGATAAATTTGAGCAAAGGCTTACGAGACAACATACGGCTGAAAAATGGAAGATATGAATGGAACCAAAGTTTGGATTATGAAAAAAAAACATTTAGATGGTGTACTTGTTTTCAACATGTCACCTACAGTACTCATGTCCACATGCCAAAAAACACCCGAAGAAGAAAAAGGGGGAAGCTCAGAAAAAAAAAGTTGGAAACACACTGACTTTGCAGAGTCAGAGTAGGAAGCGAGGAAGATATCCCTTCTCAATATACTAAGGATAATCAGATCATGGAAAGTACTTACCAGTCAAAAAAAATTGACCATGATGGGGAGAGGACTCAAGAAGGTTTTCCTTCAACACAAATGGTAAGACAAGAAAATGGGGCTCTGGGAACAAAGAGAGCTCATGAATCGGGAAATTCAAATTCAAATAAATATCAACCCCAAGCAGAGTCGAATTTGGATCTGGTAATCATTTTGGTGGAATATTCAGGTGCTAACTGACAAAAATTGCATAGGAAGAAAAGGAAAAAAAGGAATCTGCATGATTTTTAAAAGTGACGATTTCTTTGTTTTTTCTATATTTTAGATGTTTTTGTTTCTCAATATTTTGGTCTTGGCTTTTGTTAGAAGGATTTCGACCTCTGCAAAATTTAATTTTGTTTCTTTATAATAAAATTACGATTCTCTTTGGGGTAAAAATAACACCTCAATCATTATTATATATTCTCTTAAATTCTCTTAAATTGTTAGGATAAATATTACTAATGTCCACCATGGATGCCATGTTAATTATGGTGTTTCCTTATTTTTCCTACATTATTAGATTAATTTTTTCTCTTAACTTTTATAGTCACACTAAGATTATGTGAAGCAAGCAAATGAGGCTAAACAATGAAAAGGAGCCTATGTCAAACAACTAAAGCAAGTAATACATGCCTATGTCTATCTTTTAAAGTTCTTCATAATAATATATTATCACATATTTATTATTAATGAACTATTATACCAATTATTTTATTTCTTTGATTTGAGCTTTAACTAAAGGAAACATATTCAAAACCAATATATATATATATATAATACGAAGGTCATGGGACACATATTCCAAGCTTAAAGTTGATCTTAGTGGGTGTTCATTTCAATTTATTATGGATAAGGAAAATGGAAAAGGCATTGACAAAGGAAAAGAGGCAACAAATGGAAGTTATTTATGAAAATAAAGGAAAATAAGAGAAAAGAAAGGTGAAGGGTCACAGATATGCATGAGGAGGAAATAGAAGGAAAATGAAGAAATTAGAGGCCTCAATGATAAATTTTTTTCTTAGGAATAGTTCTTGCTTTTGACAGTTCTATGGTGGAGCTCTCTTTCTCTTCTCTCACTCTCTCATACTCTTTCACACTTAGAGAAATCTTGGAGCATTGTTGGAGCATGCTTGGAGCACTCTAGTTTCATTGGATTGGATAAAGAAGGAAAAGGAAACCAGGAAGGCATAAGGGAACAAGTGGATCAACGACTATAGTTGGAATGATTTGAAGTTATCGAGTTGGATGTATGGTTTCCTTTCTTGTTTTGGTATGCATGGTGTATGGATGTGGTTATTTGGTTATGATATTTCATTGGCATGGATGATTTCCTAGATTTATAGTGATTTTTCCTAACCTTTCCATTTCTTGGATAACCATGGTGTTGTGGGTTATCCTTTTTTTTTTTTTTTTAATTTTATTTTTTAATTTTATTTTTTAAATTGTTTTTATTTTTATTTTTTCTAATTGGCACTCATGTTCCTTATGGATGTGGGTTGAGTTATTAGTTCTTTGAGCCCTAGTTGGACAAATGCTCTGGAAGCCCTGGACCAACTTGGGTTGAGTTACTAGTCCTGGAAGCCTTGGTTGGAAAAAAACTCTGGATCCCTTGGTGGGTTGAGTTACTAGTCATGGATCCTTGGTTGGAAAAACACTCTAGAGCCCTTGGACAATTGTGGGTTGAGTTACTAGTAGTAGAGCCAGGTTGGAACAAACGCTCTGGAGCCCTGGACAACTTGGGTAGAGACTGATTTGGTGATGGTTAGTGATGTCCAACTGTGAGGTGGAATCATTGGTTTAGGGTTGAGGTGGTTTGGCCTCTTGAAGCCCTAGTTTAGCTTTGTTGTGGGTATTCCATGAGATCCCACATTCATGTTTGGAGTATGGCATGGGGGTGATTGGATGAAAGAAATATTTGGTTCAACCTAAATTATGGTCAGGTGGTACGAAGTCCTTGACTTAGTTGGAATTTTCATATGTTAATAAGAGGAATTTTCTATTGTGATCTATGAGCATATGCTTTGATTATGATGTGATCTATGATCATATTTATTTTGATTATGGTTTCTTTTTCATGGTTCTATGTTGGTTATTTGTTGATTTCTATGTTGGCCATTTGTTGGTTATATACTGGTTGTATGATGTATGGTGTCTATGAATCTTGACATGTTTGATGAATATATGAATGGTTGATGATTGCATGGACTAAAAATTTTTATTGCAACTATTATGAGAGGGTATTAGACATTCTTGATTTATATCAAATAAATTTCAGACCCTTATGTTTACATATACATTCATGACCTATAGATTACATGTTTTTCATATGTTTGACGAAATGATTGTCATGGTTAGGAATTTTTAGGTCAATTTCTTGTCTAATTTTTGTTTTAAAGGATTTTATTTGTGGAATTTATTGATATGGAAAGTTTCATCAAGTTCTAGACAATGGTCTGGAAACTAGCCCTTAAAAGATGGCTCAAATTCTGCAGTCGCGAGCACAGTACTGGGAAAATAAGACTGCATTTGCTACCTGCCAGGCTTATGCATGTGACTGGAGGTCTACAATTGAATTTATGCAGTGTTATTCCTACAATGGGGAGTCCATATCACTGAAAAAGAAAGTTAAATCAGGGTTTGAGCACCTAGAGGGGTGGCTTATCTCTTGTGGGTCTTGTAGCTCCCGAGGAAGGTCAGTAAAGTTTTGGTTTGTCGATTCCACTTCCTTAACTATACACAAGAGGTTGATTCATGTCATAGTAGCTCCTCCTCTCATGTTTACCCTAGCAGACAAGTGAAAGTGGGTAGATATGGGAAGGGTGGCTACAAAATTTATGAAAAACATTATGATAATTTTATAGCATTTTTTGGTTTTAATAGAAGTCCAAGATTTTTGACCAAAAACAAAAAACAATATAAAATTGCCTTCGAAAGGTATAATAACATTAATGTCAAGATGGAATCCTCACCGTTCCAATAACTATAGAATTTCCATGGATTTGTGCATAAAACATGCCAAACTAAATAGTGCCAAATATATTCTTTGAGCATGTGCAAATGAATTGGTGTTAGATGTGATTTTTATTGGACCATAAGTATTTGTATATAAGTTAATATATTAAGTTGGTCTTACTCATGTAAAAATTAAATATGTAGAAGAATTAGACAATTTAGGGGATTATCCTTAAACAAATTTATGCAATATAATACGATTGATTTTGTTATCAAGTAATTGAGAAATTAAAAAGTATGTAAAATTTAATACTAAAATAGGTGGAAAAGAATATTACACAAAATGATGATCACCTTATCACATGTGATTGTAAATGCTCCAATTACTAACATAGGAAGAAAATTTGAATACTACATAAGGAAGATAACTTACCAAATAGAACACTAAAAAGATGATTATATGAGTTGCATTCGAGATAGGCAACCCTCAATTGCATTTATCTCATGTGAATTTAATTATTAAGACAATTATTCTTAGCTTGACTTGGTTTCAAATGTCTCCTAAAAATCCATGGTTTGCATTTATGTCTCCTAAGTTCATGTACATGTCCAAATAGACAGATTCATATTTGTCATAGATGTGATACTACACCTAGAATTCCTGAATACAAACATTAGATTATCAGTACTTGCATTCTTGCATCCCTTCCATATGAAATTAATTTGCACTATCCTTGGTTTGCTTCTACTAAAGTGGTGACTTTTCTTTGCGATTGTCTATGATGTGGGGTTTTAGGGGTTATTTATGAAAATGATGTTTTCTATCTTGTGTACCTTAGTGCACTGATGAATCCCAAAGTAGTAGAAACACCACTACTCAAAGAATTACTTCCAATTAGAGACTTGAAATCAAAATTTGAATTCATGCCATGCATCATATGCATATAGATAATTTTTGTGTGACCTCGACTAAGTTGTAGTCTACTAGCACTAAGCGATGAAGAAAGTACAAGTGCAGTGACAACCAGGAGGTTTGCCTAAAAGAAACCAACCTTGAAAGAGTGTGTAATTGTTCATTGATCGAGCACTCTTGTGCCAAATATGAATGAGACTAAGAAATATTCCCATAAAATTAGTGCACATTAAAAGGAAAGGTTCATGCAATGGATATTACATTGTAACATTTCACGTTGGGACCAGGACCTCCTAGATTTCTTTAGCAATGGTCATAACTTGTGATCTCTAAGTTTTACTTAAAAAATAGGAATTATCCTTCATTGAATTTTTTTTAGGTTGAGAGACACAAACATTTAACTCATTGTTATCTTCCTAACTTTAGGCCAAATATAAGACATGTATTACTACCAAAATGTATCTTATCGACCCGATTCATAGGATAGTTTAAATTTCATGATAGATTTGAAATTAAATTTAATTCCCTACAATTTGTCTTTCATGTATAATTTAATTTAGTAAGTTAATATGCCAATAATTTTTTTCATACATGTGGAGTAATGGAATTCACACTACTTGCAGATGCGGGTGATTAATTGGACCATGAAGGTGGCAGGCCCAATGCGTGCCACTTGGCCAGGCCACATGGCCACGTGGAGGGCCTGTCCTAGGGAATTTAACACCCACAGCTGTGCGCATCAGTCATTCCCTTCTCCCGCACTTGGCCTTAACTCTTGCTCTGTTAACTGTCCTGCAACTCCTTTAAAGGTGCCACGTCCATCATCTCTGTCATTTTATGTTCGAAGACATTCTCTGTCATTCACTCTCAACTCTATTCAACCTCTGAGCTCCTCAGAGTTGATCTTCGACCTCCGCCTCCTGCTCACTTCGACACGCACCGGTGCTGAAAGCTCTTTGCCTGACCAGAGTGCTCATTCACTCACCCTCCAATCTCCCTCGCTCGCCCTCCAGCTCCATCATGTCAAGAAGGCACCACATAAGATGCAGGTGCAGGAGAGGAAGAGGTGCAGGCTCTCGCCCACCTCTCTTCATTCATGATGAGCATATCCCTCTGCCATCGGTAGAAAATGCAGCTATTTTTCACTTTGACAGTCTCTTGAAAAGACCAAGGGTCATCGCCAAATTTTTCGGTCATGTTTGAGGAGGCACAACCCAACTCCATGGGTTCGGGCTCTAGAAAACGCATGCGTAAATAAACAATCTCCTTGGCACCACCACAAGACTCTTAGAAGTCTGTCACACTACCTGTCAAGTCTGGGTCGCCATCCTCAAGAAGTGTAGGTAGCAGTAGTGGGAGCCCTAAGCACACGGTGGGGGAGCTGAGAAAAGGTAGCAGTCAAGCACGTGTAGCATCCACGTCTGAGCCTACAACACAACAGTCCAAGAAAGAAGATGACTAGTCCGAGGATTACAAATGTCTTATTATGGAGCAGCCTCCTCCAATGCAGAAAGACACCTAGCATGATGCACAACAACTACAAGGATATGTTTCCTCATCTATTTTTGGTCAATTTTCATGATTTGTTACATTTTTTGGGCAATTTTTCCATTATGATGTTTTTTTAAAACTCTAGGAAGTCATTGAACAAAGTTGGTTTCCCCACAGTGGGCAGCATATTTCGGACTGGTTTCCTTGATAGGGGCAGTCAGTTTTTTGGTTTTTTGATTAGGACTCCCTCTGGAATTGGCTAGTACAACAATTCCAGAGGTCTGTCCCGACATGTACAATATGTTTATATTAATAGATTAGTCCAACTTAAAAAAAAAAATGGAATTCACACTACAAGTTTGGGGAGAATATTTATTTAATGCAACACATCATGCAAATGAACTTATATCTCTAGACAAACTAGTGACTAGATTTAATTGTTCTTTATCCAAGAGAACTAGTGAGCATTGTTGCAAATTGAGATCCAAATCCTATTCCAATTTTTGAAAGAGAATTTTGTGGTGAAGATTATGGTGAAGAGATTTATGATTGAAGTGAAAATCACGTTGTTTGTGACTCAAATATGGTTATTAAATGAACTAACTATTCATCTTGTGCTTAAGATTATAATGTTTGGAATCATGGTTATGATTTGAAGATGAAATGCATTATATTCCTGGACTATAAGAATAATAGCAATGGGACCAAACCCTATAGGATTAACACTTATTGTAATTGAAGCTCTAAGACCAATTTAATGCACTCAGTGAAAGCACTAGTAATATTAATAGCATTATAACTAGTTATTGAAAAAGTTGTAAAACTAAAATTCACATAAAAACATCATTAATAATAACAATCTTAGTAGAAATTATCAATTTTGTATACTTAGATATTTTATGCACTCCTTAAAGTTCACGAGTAAAAATTATTAAATAATTGTCTTGAAAAATATCTTAAATTGTAATTTGTATAAAATAAAAATAATTTGTCGATAGGTGTATATATTTCAAGTTAGCGTGGAAGTAGATGTGTTGATTTTTTATTTTTTTATTTAAAAGTACTGCTGATATTGAATGTCTTTGGAATATGCTAAGAATGTGCTTTGGAATTAAAATTGAAAAAAATAGAAAAGAATTGCAAATATTATTAAACATCCGACTGCCGAGTGTTGACCAGTGTGCTTTCATTATATATTGACTTTATATGTGTTCCTTGTTCACTATATGTTAATTTTTTCAATAAAATTGGGTTGGATGTGGAAGAGTTAGTGGTCGTTACCAAATATTTTTTAATTGATATGTTGGTCGGTAATTGGGAGTGGAAGAGGCACCAGTTACACCAGTTAGTCACAACGCTTCCATACTATTCCACTTAGTCACGATGCTTCCAGTTAGTCATGATGAAACAACAAGATGGATTGCCAGACCAGAAGCCATTCTTGCTTTTTCGTTAATCACAAACTATACATCTTTAATGCTTGTAGACTGCTATGCATCCCCAGATCCAATCACTTGAAGGCGAAACTACACCTATATCGATGTTATGAGAGCCAATTTGGGCATACAACTCGATTCTTTGGATGTTTATGTCTTCGAAAACATTTGAAACTTGGTGTTCAATATGTCTCATCCTAAACTTAGAATTCCGATTTGTTGCTATTTAATTTCTCAATTTTTTTCAGATGTGGACATGGGCTTTCATCCATTAAGCGATTGGCTATACAATAGTTGCAGGTTATTACAAGTAAAAAATTGACATATAGAGTTTCCACCTGTGGCTTAAAGTGGGGTGGGAAATAAACCGATATGAGAGCTGCTTGGAACCACAACTATGTGTCATTGCTCCTGAGCTAATCACCCATTCATTTCAAAATTTCAAACTAGAAAATAAGGGAAGTAAGAAATTCCAGTCCAATCGTAAAAATTATTATGGTATGGCTGATGAGCCAGTAAGTAACCTCCATGGAAACCCTAAGTCTCCATGGTTGCAGAACCCTGTCTCGCACGGTGAAGCTCAACAGAATGAGATTCTCCCACATAGTGCTAGAAGGAAGAATGGTTACCCTAACTATCTTTTCTTTCCAGCAGTCAATTGAAACCTTATGCTCTGAGAGTCATAGATCAGAGAACATTCCAATCCCAAGGAAGGATCATGCCACTAGGCAAAATATCAATGTATACCTAGAAGTTTTGGAAATCAAGTAAGGAAAACTTAGCTGTATAAAAAACCAAGTTCTGGATTAAACATTTTAATGTAGTTGTTGTATAAAATGTATATGTAGTAAACAGTTGGCACAATATTTATTAAATAAATTTAAAAAGTCGATCTATAATAACAAATCATCATGTTTACTCTTGGACGTAGGTGAGTTATGAGCATGTGGCAGTGGTTGGCCCAAGGCATGACACTTGGCTAGGCCACATGGCCATCCAAGAGGGTAGTACCACTTCATTTAACATTCTCTATGATGTGCGTTCAGCATTCATCGCTCCCACACTCCACATTAACTCTGGCTCTGCTACTTGTCTTGCCCATCCTTCAATGGCACTACGTCGTACGCCCATAACTGTTTCATTCGCCTGACATTATTTGTCTTTGTCTCTGGCTTCTGCTTAGCTCTTGAGCTCCATAGATACGCTGCTCCATCTCTGTCTTCGGCTAGCCAAGTTGTCGTCCATTGTTGAAAGCCCTCCATCTGCTCATTGCGCTGTTAGCCCCTCACCTAGCCTCTGCACTCACAATCCCTCCGGTGTAGAGTTTAATTGGTTTGGCCTTTGCACAAAATTTCCGAGCTCGCCTTCCCATTCCTCGCACTCGCTCTCCTGCTCACCCTCCTAGTCACTTCATTCACCCTCTATCCCCAGCATGCCGAGACGACACCATATGAGGTGTAGGCGAGGCAGAGGCAGAGGAGCAGGCTCTCGCCCGCCTCTCTCAATTCACGAATAATGCGGCTCCATGCCTCCAACCGACAATGTTGCTCAATTTCACTTTGACAATGTCTTGGACAATCCAAGAATCACTGCTACTATTTCAGTTGTGTTATAGGAAGTGCAGCCCAGGACCACAGTTTTTGGCTCCAGAAATCACATGAGGAAACCCACCATCTCCCTGGGGCCTCCTCAAGATTCTAGAAAATCTACTACCTTACCTGTCAAATCTGGTTCGTAGTCCTCTAGCAGCACGAGCAATGGCAGCGAGAGTTTTGCACATTCGTACAGGCAGCTAAAGAAAGGCCACAGTCATGTTTGTTCAACATCCTCTCCTGAGAACACTTCTCAGCAGTCCAAGGGAGATGATGATGATTCCGATGAGGAGTACAGATATCCCATAGTGGAGGAGCCTCCTCCAACACAACTCAATAGCTAGCTTGATGGGCATCCATGGCATTGACAGGTCTCCTTACCTTGTTTTGGTCAATTTTAATGCTTTGCTATATTTTTGGGACAATTTGGCTGTAAAAGCTTTTTTGTATAACTCTATGAAAGCTGGTTTCCCATCCATGGGCAGCATTTTCTGGGCCGGTTTCCCTGCGGGGGGCGATCTCTTTTTTGTTTTTTTTATCAAGACTCCCTTCGGAATTGGATAGTTATGCAGTTCTGAAGGTAAGTCCCACTTTGTAAACTATGTTTCATATTAATAGATTAGTCCAACTTAGAAAAAAAAAAACAAATTATCATGTTTACATTAGTGAACAAGTAAATGAGTTACCTATCTAGCTTGTGTACACCTTTTAATTAAAAAATAAAAAATAAAATAAAAATTAACTTTCATTAGTATAACTATGGGTATGTTATACAAGATAATTACATCTAAAATTAATATAAAATATTTTACTTTTCTATTTATCTAAATTTAAATTAAAGATTTAGAATTTAATAATATTAATCAAATTTTTAATGTATTTTTCATTTTAATAATCAATTTTGTATTTTTTTAATAAAAAGAAATGGAATCGGTTCTATTATTTGATATTTCTTTCATGACTACAAAGAATCACAATCAATCGAATTATCAATGGGATTTTCATGATGTCCTTGATTCCACTTTCACACTCTAATGATGTCCTTGATTCCACTTTCACACTCTAATGCGTTAGATGTTTTGTATATATTATATCGACGAAAAGCATTTTGAGGATAATAAATCACTTTTCTTTATCCATTTATATTACTACACATTATTAGTCCGTGCCCCCTGCGGCATGGCAGGGACTATAGTAATCGAAAACATGTGAGTAGCATTAGTCCCTGTCCCCACTACCCTAACTTTTTAGGCATTCAATTTTTGTTAACCAATAAAATTCATTGAATAATTTTGGAGACCAATCATCTTATTTTTCATCTTATTTGGCCTCATGCCAAAAGCATATGATATAGTTTCGTTATATTTGCTGCTGAAACAACTTAGAACTAATGTTAGCATTAGTTCCCCAACATTAAATGTTGTATACAAGTAATTCATGCACCTTCGTCTAGTTGCTTATGGTGTTAGTGATATCTACATGTTGGATGCCAGTGTAGTGATATCTACATACACTGATCTTTGCATGTTGACCCATGTCGACCACCAATCACTAGTAAATCTTATATCATATCATATGCCAGAGGCTAACAATGAATTATATCATATCATATGCCAGAGGCTAACAAAGAACCTATGGTTGCGGTGCCCATGGAGGCAACAACAACAGATGCTTGTTCGGTTGATAAAACTGGTAAGCTCTTCCAGTTCGATATGTAATCCAGATTCTGGTTAGATTTTTTTTCAGTGTATACCACACAGCATTGCAATATCCCATCCATGAGCTAGCTTTCCACAAATAATAAAATGAACCAGACCATTTCGAGGCTACGAATAGAACGATTACCATTTCCTGTGATTTCTTAAGTTGTTCCTCTTGTTCTTTTTTAATATTTTCCATATAAATCTCTACTTGTTCATTCAAATATCAACCAGAGTTGACATCCTTGTGCTTACTTGACCATTCCTGTAGAAATAAACCAGAATTAGCAAAGATATTTCTATGTATTCATTGCCAGTACTATATTTGAATTCTGAAAAGGGCACACATCGCGAAAAGAGGGTTCTGATCAGGGGAGACTATATTTTCGGCCAGAGTATGCAGGTGCCACAGAATTTCTATGGAAATTAAAAGGAAAACAAATAATTCGATATGCAAAACTATGAATGATATGCAGATCTATGAATGGAGAGATTATAATTATCACTGGTAAGAACAAGAGGTTCAATTATATGGTAAGACCATATAGCTTGAGGGCAGTCATAGCCATGGAATGATAGCTATTATATGTTGAAACAAAATATCACTTTATGACAAATAAAGCTACCAAGATTCAGTAGATTTTCCGAAACAATTGAATGCTTAAATGGAATATATGCACAAGAAAGATTTATATACTAATATCAACCACTTCCTTTGCTATTTTCGATTCCAAACATCGTTAACAAATGACAGAACTAATCGTTGCCAAGTTTAACAATTAAGAGTTGCATCTTACCATTCACTGCCTCTTTTACTGGAGAAGCTTGTGCGAGTCGACCGCTTGGGAAGGATGGACTTATCAGATTTCCCGACCGCTTGGGAAGGATGAACTTATCAGATTTCCCATTCCCTGCCATTCCTAGATGCTGGGAGGAAGCGCAACCCCTTGGCTCCGCATTTCACAACAATTCAAGCTTTAACCCTATGCCTGTGTTTAATACACCATTAGGGTTTCAAATTGGGGCTTCGACATTCACAATAATGGTGGAGTTCAAAATTTTGGAGAGCGTGATTTCATGGTGAAGCTCTATAACGGGTTCCATCTTTTAGCAAATCTGCGGCTGGGCTTGATAACTTTGGAGAGCCTGAAGAGGAATTCAAGTCTGTTAGGGTTGGATTCCCTGATAGATTCATAGTTGTGGGCAATGATGAGTGAAGGGGATTTAGATGGCATTAGGGCTCTGAGTGAACATGAATTCTGCGTTTTAATGATCAGAATCAATCCTTCTTTCATGGCTAGAGCAGATAAATGGCTCAAAATTTTGTTTTAGTTTCATCCTCGTCCTTGAATCCACTGCAAACGGGCTCGAATGCAGGCTCCTCTGGAAATATATTCCTCCTCTCTACACACGAGCAACTCCAACCGAGCTGCATCCTCCTAAAGAACAGTGTTATGTAGACCCTCCTCTAGGAAGATACGAACCTCCTCCAGCTTCCTTCTAGCCTCGCGAAGCTCCCCTTCTGTGAAATTGATATCATCTTGACCGATCATAATTCAACACGTAGCAAAAGGTATAACGTTTCCATCCGATGCATCTCATAATTAATGGAGCAGTCAAAAGACACGTTGAAATGCATGCAAGAGCACTCAACCAACACACGTTGAAATGCATTAAACATATTTTATGAATAAGTGGCCGCTGTTTTAAATTAAAATTATTAAATGGCTTAATTTGTTATCCACTTTGGGGTATTATACATAGCATTTGGTCTTGATAATTATGGGGAGTTATATACAATAATGTCCTCTTCATTTCACAATTTCAATTTTATCATGGTGCTCTCGTTTACATGGATTCAATTTCGTTAGGATGGTCTGGTTTATGTATCTGCCTTTTATTAAATGACATTGTTAAACTAATCATGCACATATCTTATCGTCGGCCCCACATAACTTAGTGTATGATGAAATTTTCAAGATCTTTAAAACCCTACCGTATGTTATGAGATTGAAGAGAGAATCAAATAAATCCAAGGGAGATTGTCTCTTCTGCCGACTACCGACGAACTAGGATTGGGCACAAGGAGGGAACAATGCAAGAGAATTTAGGGATGACAATGGTGGCGAAAGCCATGATATGACGTATGGGAATGTATAAATTTAATCGCGGTTAAATTGGATGGATATTTATCATATTATACTGATTTAATTGCTAAATATTATTCATTTTTAACTTTATATATAGTTTATGGTATTTACTTAATTTTAAATTTTTTATTTTGATAGATGAGTTAAATATATATATATATATAGGATGACTAAAATTTCATCTCACTATTTGTTTTCCACAATATTGTAATGTTACTATGAGCCTCTAAGAAAATCATAGAGAAGGATATGTTAGAAAAAGGGAGCTACAAATTCCATTCATATTCTGCAATTTTGTATTATGTATTTTTTTATCTAAAGTTTAAATATTGAAGTTTAAAATAACATTTTTGCTGGTACCTAAACGCAGAAAAAACAAGCTTCTGTCTCCAACAGCGTCTACTTTAGAATCCATTGAATATGTCTTTTCAAAGGTAACTTGTTTCAGACTTGCTACTGCAAATGATATTGAGCAGCTTCACCAGCAATAAAACTTGGCCAAATGCCAATTGAGGCTGGTCTCTAGTGTTGCTGCCATGGAGCGGCACTTCTTCGGCAAGGACTTGTTGCTGAGCAACTATCCTTGTTTTTATTTGTTTCTTTTGTAGGTGGATTAAGTCCAGTCCAACCAACCCAAACACTATATATTATGCCATTGTGTACATGGGATTTTTGAGGTTTGATTCACCCTTCTTATCAAGTTTTTATTGCATAGTTTAGGTGGACTTATGAAATTAACCACTTTTCAAAATTACGAATAAGTTTGAATTTTCTTTTTTTCTCGACCTAGTTGGTTGTTCAGTGTCGAGGTCACAACTAGAAATTGAAAAGTTTTTTTAATAATTTGTATATATTGTTACAGATTTGGTGATTATGTTTTTAATTTTAATGTAAAATGTGTAGCTTAAAAACATTTAAAATTTAAAATAATTTGGTGAATTAGTTGGAATGATTTGGTATGATTTATTATTTTTAAAATTTTAGAATAAGTCAAAATATAAAAATGAAATGAATTTAGAAAAAAAAATTAAAAATCATTGCGATATTCTCAAATTTAATGAATGTTTTGGTATTTAGGCTGATAGGTTTTCCTTTTGAATCGTTGCTCCTCATTTTTTCGTTTACCTTTCTCTTCTCTAGTTGACATCTATATAGATATTTTTGTACTCGCCCTTCTCTTCTCTACTTAACAACTGTGCACCCATTCTTTTATGCTTTTTTTCTTTTTCCCGTGCTTTTTTTCAATCCAAGCATTTCGGGAAGAGGGGGAAACGCTTAAATTATTTTTATGATACACAACCGAATTTATTGTTAACCACCACCAACAACTTCCTAAATCCATAGGGCACGATGAATTAACGTCAGATCTCGCTTTGCAAATCATAAAAATGTTGATAAGCACCACAGGAAGGAGCTGAGGAAAAGGATTCGACAAATAGTATTCGCCATAAGCAATCTTAGAAACATTCTGTAGGATTTGGCAGATAGTTGAGCCATATAGACTAGTGCAGTTGTCCAGCTCGGTGGGGATTTTTTTCTCAAATATTGTTAGAAAATTATTGCCAAGGGTCAAATTCTTGAACTTCCTACACCCACCGAGCTCATGAGGGATCATGCCCTCAAACCCAGTGAACCACAAAGTCAAATGTTCTATATTTTTCAGCTAGCTGAGCTTGGGAGGAATCTGGTCTTTCAAAAAGTTATCTAATGTAATAGGTATTTTCCTATTATGAGGTTCTCTGGGAGCCTAAGCTCTTCGAGAGCATATGCATGAACCTGGGAAAATTGTGAGACAATGTCCCTAACAATATGTTCGAACTCAAGTCTACTACTCTCAAATTCTTGCAGGTTGACATCGATGGAAAGAAGGTCCAGTAATGTAGTTATTACTGAGAATAAACCTTTCCAGAGCCTGGAGATTTCTGAGAATTGAATCCAGGAAGAGCTCGAAAATATTATTGTTCTACAAGGAAGAACAGATAGAGAATGATGAGGGGAATGAACCAGATAGATTTTTGGAGAATGTTAGATAAGTTGTTGTGAGAAAAATTAACAAAGGTGAATCGATGGGATTCTGAGAATTCTTCAGGAATGGGGCTTGTGAGGTCATTGGAATAGATATCTATTTGTTGTAAGGTAAAGGGAAACTGGGTCAGATACATTTGAAAATTCTTTAAGAATGGGGCTTCTGAGGACATTGGAGGAAATATGTATTTGTTGTAAGGTAAATGGAAACTGGTTCAAAGACATTTGAAAAGGTTCAAACATGAATCTTTTGGAATCTTAAGCAAGTTGAGATATCATGTTGCCTTTCAAGAGAGATATGATATGAGGCCCTATTTAGACCCCGAGTAATTACCAACTTTTGAAGAATGTTTGTTGTTTGTTTCTATTTTTCTATTTATTTATGTTATAGTGGTGAGTTTCCCTCTGTTTTAGGCTCTTGTAGGTCCCCGTCCTTACATGAATCTTTGTTTGAAACTTGTGCAGGTTCCACTCAATGCCCAGGAATGGCGTTAGTCAGACCAGTTTTGTGGGATCTCAGCTTAGGCCAATGTTGGAAATTAGAGATGAGAATCTACTTCAAAGTGATGGGGAAAAAGCTCAGCAAAAAAAGTGCAGAAGGGGGTCGTGTCACTGTGTGTCGGTGTCTCAGAGGAGAAGAGTCAGAAGAATTATTCAATTTCTGACTGCAAGGGCCCCTCACCACTGCTCAAGAGAAACACTCATTAAGGTCTGCTATTCACATCTAATCCAATACCTAATTAGAAAAAATAATTTATATCATCACACATTGCCTTGTGCTGTCGTCTGAGAAGAGAGAGATTTATCATCGTGGCCTTGCATGTCTTCAATCAATTTTTAGTATAAAGGTAAATTTTATTATATATATGTTATTTTGCAATGTATGTTGTTTTATTGCTTATGTAGGGCCATTTTTATTAAAAATTTTAGAATATTCAACTCAAAAATTTATAGGCTTACTAGAAAACAAAGTCAGAAGAGTGCTAAAACTATATATTTCGTCACAAAATAGGTTCATATTGGCTTTTCAATGAGAGAAATGTCAATCTAGCTTGAATACCTATTTGAGGTAACTTGCTCCTCCAGCTTGATGATCACTTGGAAGACCTAAACTCGGGAGCACTTTACAGGTTTTTCCCTTTATCTTTCTCAAAACCCTAATTTCAGGCTAGGAGTAGCAGCACACATGCAAATTCTTGGCTATATATAGCTGGAGAGGGGATAAGTAGGGGATAGCAAAAGACGTATGTGAGAGGTATTGAATGAGATAGGGGAGGGGGGAATTGCATTGACAAGTTGTGTTGTTATATTGCCATCTAGATGAACCTGAAGAAATGGATAGGTTGAACTTCCACAACACTTTAGCAGGCAAAGGCAGATACATAAGGAATTTGCAGCAGTTGAATAGTAATAATGTTTTTGGTACTATGTAAATGAACCAGAAATGTTGAATACAAACAAAGACGGATCGGAAATATTTAGGCAACACAATATTTAATTCACTTATTTAATAGATAACAACATGCAATATAATATAGTTCTGCTTGCATATCACTATACACTCATAGTTTCCACTATTCTTGAATCTAAATGACTGTGTAAATTCAGAAACATCCTGCCACTAAGAAGAATGTGCTTGCCCTGTGCTCCTCAAAATAAAATTTGGTTTTATACATACCAATGGCGGTTTCTATTGGCAAAGTGCATTTTCCCCACTTATTTTCCTTGTTTCCAAAAACGTGTGCTAAATTGTACCTCACCATGCCTTTTCCTAAATGCATAATATCATTCTTTGTGCATTTCCATATATACATTGTTTTAGGTTAGTGGCATAACTGTACTTGTTAAGTACTTATCATATAGGTGACAGGTGGTGAGTGTTCATACTCATGACAACTACTTTATTTGCATATTTTTAATTTTCTCTGTAGTGATGTGAAGGTCTTAGATTCACACCAACTATTCCATAACTAGAATCAGGCTAAAGACTTTTTTTCTTTCCCTCATGAAGCTGGTTTCTGGCCTACATGGCTACATATTACATAAAACTCAAGATATCCTCCAAAGTTTCCACTGTGGTGTATATTTTCCCTATCTTCTACAACTGATTACAAATTTCTTCCTATATTTATTTGGAAACGGCTTCTTCCTATAGTTCTTTGGCAAGGATAAAGTTATTTTTTGGTTCTATGCAAGTTCGAGTCTCCAATTTTCTCATTTTTCTCTTCAGTTTTAAGGGCAAGCATGAATGAGATTTGGAAATTTCAATTGTTTCAAGGCTTTTCACTATCATGATTCAACCATAATGGAATTTGATTGTCTCATTCTTCCTACATCCTTTACATCTTCTATTTTTTCCCAAAAAGTGTAACCTTCTCTTCTAAACATATATATATGAAATGCTTTTAGTTGATTTGAGGGGTTTTTACTCATTTTATCATTAGTAAATGATGTAAAGGTGTTGTGTTTTTCCATGTTGGGTCATGATTGACTTCAAAACCGAATTAAATTTTGGAATGTTGGTTGGTTAATAGCAAGAGTCCCTCTCTTCCACATTATATATTCTTCATTTCCTTTTCTATGTGAATATTTTTCCATTGATTTTGTTCCATTTATTTACCATTTGGTTTGGAGTTTATTGAATTTCAAGTGATCTCCCAAGTTCTCTAAAAACATATGCCAATTCTTTTTTTTCCTATGGACATCCTTTGAATCCATGTCTTCAAATTTTTTCGAGAGCTCATAATTTTCGTCCATTATGATTTACCCCCTTCGTGACAAAGAGAGGAGGAATTAAAATTTTTATATTTGTAGTGCCTATAGTGGACGAAATTAAAATTTGTTTAATAATCAAAACTTTTATTATCAACCTTAGAACTTGTGCAAAGATAAGATATGGTAACTCGGATGGTTGACAATGTCCAATCATAAGGTGCATCGGGTATCTATTCTACCAAAGTCATTAAGGCATTGCACTGGGATTCATCCCCAATTGGATTACATTCTCTTTCATTTGTTTATTCCACCAATATTGCTATGAAATTACTCTAGCATCATCTCTCATGTTGTTGACATACTTCCTCTATTTTCTGTTTATTCCACTAATATTGATTAGAGCTTGAAAGTAGCCTTATACCTCATGCCATTGACGTAGTTTCTCTTAAAGTGATTCCTCCATTATTTCGTTGTATGCATGTCCACTTAAACTTGGGTCTTCTATTTTTACTTTAGAAATAGTATCTCAACATTCTTAGTGTGATAAACTAATAATGTAGTGTCAAAATTTCCTAAGACCTAGATTAGGGCCAAGAGAGTCCCCATACCGAAATAAACTTCCGGCGCCGAATTTTTAACCGTATAACAAAGAGTTAAAGTCAATCTTCTCAAATGAAAATTTGGGTTCTCTCAAGTTTTAATATTGTGTATGTCTGATATTTTCTCATTTAATGATTTATTAAGGATATGGTGATTGGTGCAGGTGTAACCACTATTGCTAGAGGGAGGTCAACTAAATCAGGGCATATTGATGGTCCCAATCAAGATGCCAAGTTATCAAATGATTTTGATCTTGTGTATGTTAGGATTACATTTCACTCGTTGTTGTTGATTGGGGAAATCAGGTTATTTGTGAGATTAAACATAACTATCATGACTGTGCATATCTGTATGGAAGCAAATTTTCTTTAGGTTTGCTTCCTAGGTTAAAAAAAAACATTAGACTTTTAAATTTGTTGGTTTTCCCCATTTTCTAGAGCAACACCAAATATTAGAGTCTTGAGACAACTCTCTCCATTTATCTCTATACATTGTCTAGAACAATATTACAACTCAAAGATCTTGGAGAAAGATTAAAATAATAAATGTCATTTCACATTCATCCATCTCAACGTAATGAGTTTCAAACTATTTATATTGCATCGCTAATATGCATGAATTATTTTAATTGTAGGTGTTGCCTTTTGTGGCTATCGCCTTCCTCTACTTCAACAAGGGGTTTCAACTAATGTCTTTTCATGAAGGGCAATTTCAATTTCTTTTGTCACATTTTTATTTTTTTTTGGAGATCATGACCATCTAATTTGATTTGGCAAGTCATATGTCATAGTCCTCATATAACACAAACAAAATTGTGAGCTCCTTTGATGTAAAAGAGGACATAAAGCTTAATTGTAGAAAATTATCTCCATAGGGATACAATTTGCAGTGCAGAACTTGTGTGTTTAGACAATTGCTTGCATAGGTTTTTAAAAGCTCACAATTATTGCATATCGATGGCAAGGAATTCAGGAGAAATCAGGAAGGTCAAAAAAATTACCTGGACCTGCCAAAGGATCAGAGCGACCCTCATTGATCCCCATTGATGGAGAACAAGAAATTGTAGATGGTGGTTGGGTTTCCTTTGGTAAGTTCTTTATAGACATTTTGAAGTCTATTGTGGAGATCATTAGAGGTCGTTTTTCTTATCTGACTGGCGGAATTAGAAGAAAATATACTTAAAAGAAAGGAAATTTATGGCCACTTCGGGATAGCCTTATTCTAGATCATGATGCTATTGTTGAACCCCAACTAACACCAAGAAAAAGGAAACAATGACATTCAAAAAGCCAAAAATTAATACACCCATCTCTCCTCCTCCTCCATCTGGTTCACACAATGGTGATTTTGGGCCCACAAGGGAATATATTAGTGCATTTATTTCTAATATGCATTTCAATAAAAATCATGGGTATTATCGAAATGAAGACAATCAAGGCAATGTTCAACCATTGAGACATCATTTTTCTGCTCCTGAAATATATTTTCAAAAGGATTATGTTACAACCACTGAAGTTGTCTTTGAAGTTGTACAAGAACCCAAAGGCATTTATAAACCAGTGGAAATTAAACATGTCGACTATAGCGATCCGATGTATAATTTATCATAACATATGGCCCTGAATGGGGATGGAACATTACTATGATTACTGATTTCATTGCATAAGGCTTCTTCATAAACAAGGACCTTCAACTCTCAAATTCATTCCTTCGGATGGTTGCAGTAGCAGTCACTTTAAGGGTTCAAGTAGTTCGGTGGTCAGACCATTATTGCTTAAACCTTGATATCTTTATAACCCTTTCAACTTCATTTGAGATACACGCAAGCCACATAATGGCTTTCACCACCTCTTAACAAAACAGACAAGTTCAGTTTTAGTTCACATGTGAAATAAATGTGTTAAAGTATTATTTGAAGGGGGGAACTTGGAATTTAGCCACTGTTTAATTTAATATATCAATATAGTTTTCACGGTTATGAAACCAAATTACATTTTTTTCCAATTTAACAATCCTAACGACATACCTTTGCACCTTTTTGGGGCAATTTCTAGTTGATACCTTTTCAAATTTAATGAATGTTTTGGTACTCAATGATATCACTATTATGTTTGTCTTTAATGGTAGGCACTAATATCACCTTATTGCAATCAATTTTAAATCATATTTACACCTACAGGGTTTCATTCACTAAGGTTTTAGGTTAAGTCATTACTAATGGTTGAAATTCAAAGTAATAAGGTATATAGTAATCATCACGACACAATGTGTAACATTATTTTAGCCGGAAAAGAAATTAATAATAATTATGTTATGATATTGTATATTTTACTTAACATACGTTATAGTATAGTGTACATATTTTTTTTAGGTTTAAATAAAAAGTTTTATTAATATAATTAATTTAGTTTTAAATAAAGAATTTTTTTAATATTTTTAATATTAAAAAGTTTAATATTTTAATTTAAATATGAAAGTTTAAGTAAAATTTAATATATTAATCTTAATATGAATGCTCATTAAAAAATAAAAATAAATATTACTAATAATAATTTAAATATTAATATTGAAGTTTTATATTTATAATTTTATAATATTAGTGGAATAATATTAAGTTTAATATAACTAAATAATATTAAAGTTATATTTTTATAAACTCAAAAGATTTATATTAAAAAATTAAGAGATTATAATTCCAAGGAAATAATATTAACTCAAGAGATCAATATTATAAACCCAAGGTTGTATAATTTGATTAGTGATTTTTATAACTTAATAATATTAAAGTTAAAACTTTATAATAATAAAATTTAATATTAATAAGTTTAATATTTTAATTTTAGTATGAAAAATGAAGTTAATTTTAATATATTGGTTAATATTAATAGTTAATATATAATATTAATTTTAGGATTTAATACAAATATTTTGGGTTTATAATCATGGTTAACCATGGTCAATGATGGTCCAATGTCACATTGTGACAAATATTGTCTCAATATGAAAATCAAGCATGGTCGACCATCGTCAACTATGCTCAATCATGGTCCAATGTCACATTGTGACAAAGATTTTTTCAATACGTAAATAAACCAATATCACATTGCGACAATGATTGTCTCAATATGGAAATAAACCATTGTCAACCATGTTCCAACACCACATTGTGACAAAGATTGTCTCAATATGAAATTCAACATTGGTCAACCATGGTCACACTGTGATAAAGACCGTCTCTTGGTCCAACGTCACATTGTGACAACCATGGTCATCCATGGTCATCCATGGTCAACCATAGTCCAACGTCGTTGTGTGACAAAGATTGACTCAATATGAAAATTAACCATGGTCAACCATGTTTATTTTAGGGTTTCTAATATTTATCCAAGGGTTTATATACCTTGCGTTTATAATATTAATCTCTTGGGTTTAATATTATTCCCTTGGGTTTATAATACCTCGGGGTTTTAGAATTAATCCCTTCGGTTTATAATATCAATCCTTTGGGTTCATTAATCTAACGATTCATATTCCCAAGGTATAATATTATTCATAGGGTTTATAATATAAATCCTAGGGTTTAATCCTAGGGTTTATAATACTAATCCTGTGGGTTTAATATTATTTCCTTGGGTTTATAATCCCTTTAGTTTTTAGTATAAATCCTTTAGGTTTATAATATAAATCCCTTAGGTTTATTAATCTCAGGGTTCAAATTCCTAGGGTATAATATTATTTATAGGGTTTATAATATTTATCTTTGGTTTTAATATAAATCCATTGGGTTTATAATAATGGTCAACTATGGTCCAACATCACGTTGTGAAAAATATTTTCTCAATATGAAAATCAACCAATGTTGCATTGAGATAGAGATTGTCTCAATTTGAAAATCAACCATGGTTAACCATGGTCAATAACCATGCTCACATTGTGACAAAGATTGTCTCTTGGTCCATCATCACCTTGTGACAAACATGGTCATCGATGGTCAACCATATTCCAACGTCGCATTCTAACAAATATAGTCTCAATATAAATATCATTCATGGTTAACCATGGCAAACCATTTTCCAACGTCGCATTGTGACAAAGGTTGTCTCAATATGAAAATCAATCATGGTCAACCATATTCCAACTTCGCATTGTGACAAATATTGTGTCAATATGAATATCAGCCATGTTTATTTTAGGGTTTATAATATTCCAAGGTCCAACGTCACATTGTGACAAAGATTGTCTCAATATGAAAATCAACCGTGGTCAACCATGTTCTAACGCTGTATTGTGACAAAGGTTGCCTCAATATGAAAATAAACCATGTTCAACCATGGTCAATAACCATGGATACATTTTGACAAAGATTGTCTCAATATGAAAATCAACCATGGTAAACCATGTTTATTTTAGGGTTTATAATATTTATTTGAGGGTTTATATACCTTGAATTTGAAATATTAATCCCTTGGGTTTATAATACCAATCCTTTGGGTTCATTAATCTAAGGATTCATATTCCTAAGGTATAATATTATTCATAGGGTTTATAATATTAATCCTGGGGTTTGTAATATTAATCCTAGGGTTTAAATCCTTTGGGTTTATAATACCTTGAGTTTTTAGTATAAATATTTTGGGTTTATAATATCAATCCCTTGGGTTTATTAATATCAAGGTTCATATTCATAGGGTATAATATTATTGATAGGGTTTATAATATTTATCTTTGATTTTAATATAAATAAATTGGTTTTATAATAATGGTAAACCATGGTCAAACGTCACATTGTGACAAAAATTCTCAATACAAAAATCAACCAATGCCACATTGTGATAGGGATTGTCTCAACATGAAATCAACCATGGTCAACCCTGTTCTGACATCGGATTATAACAAAGATTGTCTCAATATTAAAATCAACCATGGTCAACCATGGTCAATAGCCATACTCACATTGTGACAAAGATTGTCTCTTGGTCCACCGTCACCTTGTGACAAACACGGTCATCTATGGTCAACCACAGTCCAACGTCACATTCTGACAAATATTGTCTTAATATAAAAATGAACCATGGTTA